>JACEFZ010015117.1:0-16815 GCA_014155875.1 Cepaea nemoralis
TTTAAAATTGCATGGGCGGAAATCAACTACCCATATTATACCGGAAGGATAAAGGTTGCTGTACTTCCAGACCCTTGTGCAGATGTATTGTTGGGTAATGTCCCAAATGTGCATGATGCCTCACCAGAGGACATAACCAAATGGGAAGCAACACATATTGTGGCAAACGCGGTAACAAGGTTACCCATAAGGATAAACAAATAGATCAGAATGACACATTGAGTCCAATACAAACAATAAACCAACTATTGGAAAAACCTGAGGATTTCTGTTCAATACAGGAACATGATGAGTCGTTAAAAAAGTGCTATGATAAAATAAACAAACCACCAAAATGCTCAAAAACAGGTAAATGGTATTTCACAAAACAAAACAACATCATAAAACGAGTATATGATAAGGGTAATCATGAGTTAGAACAGACTGTACTGCCATTACAGTTTCGACAGAAAATTTTACAGACCGCCCATGACATTCCTTTTGCGGGACATATGGGTATTGCACGTACATCGGCCAGAGTTTTATCAAATTTTTACTGGCCAGGATTTGCAAATGACATTAGCAAATACGTTCAGACATGTAACGTGTGTCAGACTATGTCTCAAAAGGGTCGACACCCCAAAGCACTCGTGCAGCCGACAGATTTGGCATCCCGCCCGTTTGAAAAGATTGCGGTTGATATTGTCGGGCCATTAAATACTATAACAGACAGAGGTAATAGGTACATTCTGACGGCCATTGATACATGCAGTCGTTGGCCAGAAGCTGTGGCAATAAGATCCATTACAGCGTCAGTAATTATAGATGCTCTACTTCTGATCTTCTCCAGAATTGGTTTTCCTTTATACATTTTATCAGATAAAGGATCGCAGTTTATTGCCGGAGCTACAAAAGCCATTAGTAGCATGTTGGGGATTAAACAAATGTTTTCCTCAAGTTTCCATCCTATGTCCAATGGGATTATAGAAAATCTGAATGGTACGTTAAAACGTGCATTGGCCAAGATTACTGCTCAACGGCCGGGTGATTGGGATGTTCTACTGCCTGCAGTGTTATTTGCTTATAGAGAAGTCCCACAGGCAAGTACTGGTTTTTCGCCTTTTGAACTGGTATATGGGGCAAATCCACGAGGACCAATGCAGATTTTGGATGAGTTGTTAACAGGAGAGGTTAAAGATCAGCCTACGAAGGAAGCTTATGAACAAGTCACTAATCTCCATGACAAAATAATAACTTCATGTTCAATTGCTAAGCAAGCATTAAATGTAGCAGGAACAAAATATAGACAATATGCAAACAGGTTAGCACAAACAATTGAGCTATATGAAGAGGATGAAGTTTTATTATTACTCCCAAGTCCTGTCGAGGCATTGGCAACCTCATGGCAAGGACCATTTAAAGTTGTTAAGAAAATATCCGATGTGGATTATCAGATTTTGGTTAGAACTTAGAATTTACCACATTAATATGTTGAAACCTTATCACTCAAGGCAGCCTGACTCCACTGATGATGTGACAGATGTAAATATTAGAAATGCTGCTTTATGTTCGGTGATAAATGAACAGGCTGAAGATACTGTTCCACAGACGATACCTACACCGATTATAGGAAATAAAGGGGGTTGGAAATCAGTAATTATAAACGATCAGCTATCGCATGATGATTTTGAAATGTTCAAGAAATTATTAGAGGAATTTGCAGATATATTTTCAGATTCACCAGGTAGAACTTCTGTAATTAAACACCACATTCAGTTGAATTCACAAATTCCCGTTAGAACTAAACCATACCCAATTCCATTGCACTATCGGGAAAGGGTAATTAATGAGATTAAGGAATTGGAAAAAGCGGGCATTATTAGGAAATCTGTGTCGAATTACTGTTCGCCGCTAGTTATTATAAAGAAAAAGGACGGAAATCTACGTATTTGTGTAGATTATAGGAAAGTGAACAAGTTGACGTACCTGGATCCGGAACCTATGCCACAGATAGATGAATTGATAGCGAGCATGGCGAAGTCTACATGGTTTTCTAAGTTAGATCTGATGAAAGGCTATTGGCAAATACCGATGGCAGAGGATTCTGTACACATTACTGCATTTGCAACACCTTTGGGTTTATATGAATTTTTATAACTTCCTTTTGGTCTTCAGAATTCTCCTTCATCATTTACAAGAATGATGCGTTTGCTACTTAGGGACATCACAAACATAGCATCCTATATGGACGACATCGGCGTCCATACTACTGAGACAGTACATCATGCGTACATTCTTAGACAGGTCTTTTGTCGCATTCGAATGTTTGGTCTTACGGTAAAACCAAACAAAACTGAAATTGCATTTCAGGAAATTCAATTTTTAGGTCATAGAATTTCAAAGGGTTTTCTATATACTGATCCGAACATTGTTACTAAGATTCTTAACATTAGTTCCCCCAAAACTAAAAATGAGGTTAGAACATTGCTTGGTCTTATTAATTACTATCAAAGGTTTATAAGAAATTTTGCTGGAATGACCGCCAAATTGTCAGAATTTCTTAAAAAAAGAGCAGCCAAATAAGATTCAATGGTCAGAAGAACATTAGAAAATTCTTCAAGAAATAAAATAATTATTTAGTTCTCCACCAATTCTCAGAATTCCGGACATGTCAAAGGACTTTGTGGTACAGACAGATGCCAGCTCACATACTATATCTGCAATCTTACTTCAAGAGTATAAGGGACTGTTACACCCAGTTTTATATTCCAGTCGGAAATTAAATCAAACTCAACAACGGTACGCAATTACTGAACTTGAAGCACTGTCTGTGGTGGAGGCAATTAAGGAAATTTGAAAAATATCTTTTAGGTAAAAGTTTTTGGTATTTCAGACAGCATGCCATTAAGAATCTTTAAGGATGGATTGCCCAAAAATGCGCGTATACATAGATGGTCTTTACTTATGCAGGATTTTGATTTCACTGTTGCTCACATTTCAGGAAGTGAAAATAATTTAGCCGACTTACTCAGTCGATTATTAAAAAAAAAAAAAAAAAATTATGAAAGTGTTATGTATATATATATATATATATTTATTTTTTCTGATTGTTTTTGTAGAGTGTAACATTACAGTAGGATGACTGTGGCTAAGTCTGAATTGCCACGGATATATATATATATATATATATATATATATATATATATATATATATATATATATATATATATATATATGATTATGTTTTTTTTTTAAAGAGAATATAGATGTAAGTTAGTCACTTGTTGTTATTATTATTGCAGAGAGACAGGTGAAAAGTTTCACGTGACTAGATGTGTGTACTGTGGAGGCGGCATGAACAATTAAGTTGGCTTCATTCTTGGACAAGCCAGCGTGGTAGTATTGTTGGTAGTTTGCCTAATGGATATACTTTTAAATTTGATTTGTGTAATTTATTCTTGGAAAATAATTAACAGATTTAGTTTATGAGAATTATCTCTACTACACACGGAATCGATGACAGTATCGATTAACAGGTCAGATACTCGTGTAGAGCTCGTGGATTTCAGGTGATAGGTAGATATATGATAGTTAATTAAGTAGTTATATTTTAAATGATATTCGTGTTTCATAAATGAAAATATTTATTATTTTAATGTTATTTTTATATTGATTTGATATATAACTATTATTGATATTTATTATTTGAAATATCAATTATTCGTCTATTGGATATGTATTGTCAGTAGTATGTTCTGTTTTAACTAAGCATCATATATGTATCATTTTCATGATGGACGAATGAAGAGAAAGGAATGAAAGTAAATTAATGAATACAAACATACATACATATTTATAACACATACATATATGAAACAATATAGATTATTAGATATATATATCTCTCTATATATATATCTCTCTCTCTCTCTATATATATATATAGAGAGAGAGAGAGATATATATATAGAGAGATATATATATAGAGAGAGATAATGAACTACACATTACAGATATAGAACACAGTTATATAGAGAATAGTTATTCCCTATCGACATGATGGTTAGCGAAGATAAATAATGGTCTACCATGTCGGCTTGGAGTTGTGTTGACATATGTATCCACGTCAAGGAGGATCAGGTATCGACTACGGATCATGTGATCGTTGGGTATACAACATAGGACGGTGTTTTTATTTAACTAACGGCACTCGGGGTCACAGAGACCGTTAGTAGTTTTAAGGTGTCAGCATGTATACGCGATAACAGTTCTTATTATATTAACTGGCGGTGTTTGAGCCTGATTTAGTTTCAAGTAGCCGGGCATTTAACGCTATAACATCTCGATGATCATTGATAAAATGTAGGAGGTGGCGGTGTTCAGGACTTGTAGTTTAGTCCGGTGTTCAATATCCCACGATCTAGATTGGTTCACGTTGACAAACTGAGGTCCAAGGACGTTGGATTCGTTGTCTATCACAATCTGATGTAATTTACGTCGCAGACATCATTTGCTTACATGTCGAGATAACATGGAAAATGTTTTGACAAACATTTTCATTGTGGAGAGGGCAAAGCTGTCATATATCAAATGACAGTAGCATAGGATTCATTTGATGAGTTAGCGCATCAAGAGCAAGTTACAGAGTGTCACAAACATGGCACGTAGTGACACGTATATTGAACGCAATGAAGACGTCATTGTAATACGTCACCTAACACTGTAACGGTGAGGTGGCCAGTGAGTGATTAGCCGGCCAAGACGCAAGACATGTTTTAGGCTCCTGCCTTCGTGGACGCAAGACACAAGTCCATGGTTGTTGCCAGCTTAGGGTTGGAAAGATCTGAGTGAAAGGTCATAGAGTGACTGCGCCAGAGCGGATAGGATGCTTCGTAACAGGTAATACCAAACGGTTCGTTATTAGAGCACGCGAGGAGGTTGGGGTCATGTTGCTTACACCTAGACACATCGACACCACCCACACAGGCGAGTTCACGCTCCGCTGCCCAATAGCCCACCCAATTGTGTAGGTTTGATTTGTAAGACTCAGGCGTGAATGAGAGTAGCATGTGACGGACTGAAGCCTCGATCATCCTCTGCATTCTTTAACGTTTCATGATGCTTACCGACAATAAAGACGTTGTCGTTCTCCTCATATGGTGTGATGGACTTGTTGATGGACTGACGTGAGTTGTGCTGTCATGTTTGAGTAGATAGTCAGCAGCCAAACCCAAGACACAACAGCCCCTAACATCCAGAATCGTGACAGCGGGAGAGACACGATTTGCGGCTAGATAAGGATATCCAGATAATCATTGAGGCATAAAGATTAAAACCAGGCGATGGCAGGATAAATTGTTAGACAAATGGATAGACAGACAGACAAAGAGACGGATGAATGTATGGATTGATGGATGGACGGGCGGACGGACGGACGGACGGACGGATGGATGGATGGATTGATGGATGGATGGATGGATGGAAGGGTGGATTGATGGACGGACGGATCGATTGACCGACCGACCGACCGACTAACCGACCGACCGACCGATCGACGGATGGACGGAGGGACGGAGGGACGGACGGTTGGATGGATGAATGGATGGGAAGTGGGTAGGTGAACCAGGTGGCACATGGACACACAGACATACAGAAGCATGACGTTACATGGTAGATTATTCTGTTCGGCTATGTGGTTGCTTGCTTGATTACTTTCTTAGATGGTTGTCTGTGTAGTTAATTGATTCATTGTTTCGTTGGTTATGTGGCTGGTTGTGTCTGTCGACTGCCTGTCTGGCTAGCATGCTATCTGGTTAGATCGTTGGTTGTTTGGTCCGTTGGTTGTTTGGCTGCTGGGTAGGTTGGTTATTTAACTGTATCCGAAATCCTCTGATAAGACTACAGTCGTAGCTCTAGCTTTGGTACGTTAACATCCGACCTGGTAATACTTTTCTCCCGATCCAGTAGATACTTTTCTCCCCACCCGGTACATACTTTTTTCGCCACCCGGTACTTACTTTTCTCCCGACCCGGTACATACTTTTCTCCTGACCCGGTACATACTTTTCATCTCCACGGGAACTGTTTTGTAGAGCCTCCTTCCCCTCTCCAATCTAAGAAAGCAACGGGGTGAGCAAGACTGGTACTGAAACTTCACGGCTATTAGTAGACATGTTATACATGTATTACAAGGACATAACTCGTCACACTATAACTGAAACTTCACGGCTGTTAGTAGACATATTATACATGTATAACAAGGACATAACTCGTCACACTATAACTGAAACTTCACGGCTGTTAGTAGACATATTATACATGTATAACAAGGACATAACTCGTACACACTATAACTGAAACTTCACGGCTGTTAGTAGACATATTATACATGTATAACAAGGACATAACTCGTCACACTATAACTGAAACTTCACGGCTATTAGTAGGCATATTATACATGTAAAACATGGACATAACTCGTCACACTATAACTGAAACTTCACGGCTATTAGTCGACATATTATACATGTATAAACATGGACATAACTCGTCCACACTATAACTGAAACTTCACGGCTATTAGTCGACATATTATACATGTATAACAAGGACATAACTCGTCACACTATAACTGAAACTTCACGGCTATTAGTAGACATATTATACATGTATAACAAGGACATAACTCGACACACTATAACTGAAACTTCACGGCTATTAGTAGACATATTATACATGTATAACAAGGACATAACTCGTCACACTATAACTGAAACTTCACGGCTATTAGTAGACATATTATACATGTATAACAAGGACATAACTCGTCACATCAAATACAAACTGGTAGAGATTAGACCTAGGTTGGTATTGTTGTCTCCCCCAGACACCTCTTCCCCCCAAATCCAATCCTCCCGTCTCACTGATTTCATTGTCAGCAGACACCCCAATTTCCAGGGAGGTTACATGGAGAGACATTGTGTGGCCCGTATCAGACACAATCTGCTATGTTCGAATATAAGTTCTAAGCCGTGGCCGATAACTGGTCTAGGATCTAAGCTCCGACAGGCGGACAGTTAGAATAATGCTTTGCTATTCCGGCTGCTTCTGCAGCTTGTCTAGTTCTAGATGTATTGGTGTTATCTTTATTCTGGAGTAAACTAGGCAGGCCGAGAATGGGATCATGCTACATGGGAAACATGTGATCTCTACAATTCAGCGCAGGCTTTGTACTATGGAGATGTTTTTTTTTTTTTTTTAAAGCAAAACAAGCTATGGTCTGTCAAGACATCAAGATGTCAGTGAGTATTCGAATATCACTAATAAATGAGAGCATAGTTAAATAAATGGCCGTAGACCCCGAGGTAGACCAAGAAGATGGTGGAGAGATAATATATATACAGACCTACAAGCACTTGGAATCAACGACTGGCAAGAGAAGGTCCACCAGAGAGACGAATGGAGACGGATTGTATCTGCAGCAAAGAACCTCAATGGCTCGGAACGCTGAAGAAGAATAGCTAAGTCCCCAGCAGGTCTTACTTTACCAAAGGAAGGAATAAATAAATATAAATTTAAAAACACACACACAAGTTTAATCTCTCCATGGCCAAAGGCTTGCGAACGCGGTTCGTAAGCCGCTTACCAGGCGTTCGAAACTCAGCTGCAACCGATTTGTGCAGCAGACCGTGTCGCGTTATGTTATAACGTGTTGGTATGGGAGCTGGTCGTTCAGAAAGCAATGGCAAACTACTGAACGTAAAACTTGTCTAATGCATCAACAGCAGCTGAAAAATGCTGGTGTTGACTGCAACGTCCTGTAAGGGATATGCAACATTTAAATTCTTCAAGGCCACGATCACAGGGGACACAATGAAGAGATAGACCACTCTCGCTAGCAAACAAAGGGATAAACGAAAGGTAAACTGATACTATTGTAAATACTTCAAAATACAATGATGCGATCACAGTTAAATTACAAACATATATTGAAAAACAAACAGTTATAATTAGAAACGAATATATTAATCTTTCGCCATTTTTAAATTGATGTAGCAAGAAAGAAAACGGCTGAATCTGATCGGATCCTCTTTCTGAAAACATAAAAATTACCCTTTGTATCATGTTTCATCGCCTTTGTTTATAAAGGAGATGTTTATCGTTTTGTTTATTTATAATGCTTTTACTTGTGATTTGCCGTCATGTAGGATTATATAATTTTGTAGTCTCTTGCTTATTTACCCGGTGTTTTCTTTTCGTGCGAAAGAATTAGAACAGTTAATCTTGTGTGTAAAAGATGCAAGAAAGGTAATTGTTTTCTTAACTTAGAAAACAAATAATAATATTCACAGACAAAACGAGTCGTTAGTCGTTAGTCTCGGTTCCAACTTCAAGGCAAAGGGTCACACCATAATGCTCTGTTCCTGTGTTAGTGGATATCACACAAAAAGTACCCCGCTGCCCCGCGTGAATAGTGGAACAGATAGCAGCCCCGACAAACCGGCAGCATGCACAGGCATAGATGCATAAGGCCGCTACAAAAATGCCAACAATCCGCCACGAAAATTACAGTTAACCGTCGATGGAAGCGGCAATCACTAGAAAACTAGCATCTGCCGTACACACAAAATTCAAGATTGGTGACTCAGCCATGTCCACGTGTGGATTGGCGTCGCAGACACAAAGCACATACTCCAGGATTGCCCAAACTACAGCATATCCAGGCGAACCTTCTGGCCTAGAGAGACAACAGTCGAAGATAAACTCTATGGACCGCTGAGTGAACTAAAAAGACTGTTAGATTCTACAAGAGACAACATTGCAGTTATAAACATACTAGCTGACCCGGCCCGGCTTCGCCCAGACTCTGGTGGGGAGCATCTCATTTAATTCATATAAGTAGTCATATAAGTTCTCGTTCCCGTTACCGACTATCTGTCTGTCTGTCTGTCTGTCTGTCTATCTGTCTGTCTGTCTGTCTGTCTGTCTGACCCGGCCCGTCTTCGCCCAGACTCTGATGGGGAGCATCTCATTTAATTCATATAAGTAGTCATATAAGTTCCCGTTCCGACTATCTATCTGTCTGTCTGTCTGACCCGGCCCGGCATCGCCCAACTCCTGGTGGGGAGCATCTCATTTAATTCATATAAGTAGTCATATAAGTTCCCGTTCCCGACTGTCTGTCTGTCTGTCTGTCTGTCTGTCTGTCTGTCTGTCTGTCTGTCTGTCTGTCTGTCTGTCTGTCTGTCTGTCTGTCTGTCTGTCCTGTCTGTCTGTCTGTCTATCTATCTATCTGTCTGTCTGTCTGTCTGACCCGGCCCAGCCCATGGTGGAGAGCATCTCATTTAAATTATATAAGTAGTCATATAAGATCCCGTTCCCGACTATCTGTCTGACTGTCTGTCTGTCTTGGGTAAATGTAGGAGGGAGGAGGAAGAGAGAGGTGGAGGAGGGAAGAGGAGGGAGGAGACAGGAGGAGTAGGGAGGAATAGGAGGGAGGAGGAGGGATTAGGAGGAGGAGGGAGGAGTAGGGTGGAGGAGGAGGCGAGGAGGAGGGAGGAGGAGGAGGGAGAAGGAGGGAGGAGGAGAACGCAGGAGGAGAAGGGAGCAGGAGGAGGAGAGGGAGGAGGAGGGAGAGGGAGGAGGAGGGAGGAGGAGGAGAGAGTAGGATGAGGGAGGAGGCGGAGGGAGAAGGAAGAGGGAGGAGGAAGAGGGAGAAGGAGGAGGGAGAAGGAGGAGAAGGAGGGGGAGGAGGAGGAGGGAAGAGGAGGAGGGGAGGAGGAGGAGGGGAGGAGGAGGGAGGAGGAATGTGAAGGGAGGAGGAGGGAGGAGGTAGAGGGAGGAGGAGGAGGAGGGAGGCGGAGAGAGGAGGAGGAGGGAGGAGGAGGAAGAGGAAGGAGGAGGAATGTGAAGGGAGGAGTGGGGAGGAGGTAGAGGGATGAGGAGGGAGGAGGAGGAGGTAGGGGGAGGAGGAGGGAGGAGGAGGGAGGAGGCGGAGAGGGAGGAGGAGGAAGGAGGAGGGGGAGGAGTGAGGAGGAGGGAGGAAGAAGGAGGAGGAGGGAGAGGAGTGGTGAGGAGGAGGGAGGAGGAGGAGGGAGGAGGAGGAGGGAGGAGGAGGGATGAGGAGGAGGAGGGAGGAGGAGGAGGAATGTGAAGGGAGGAGGAGGGAGGAGGTAGAGGGAGGAGGAGGAGTGAGGAGGAGGAGAGGGAGGAGGAGGAAGGAGGAGGGGGAGGAGGGAGGAAGAAGGAGGAGGAGGGAGAAGGAGGGATGAGGAGGAGGAGGAGGGACGAGGAGGAAGAGGGAGGAGGAGGAATGTGAAGGGAGGAGGAAGTAGAGGGAGGAGGAGGGAGGAGGAGAAGGGAGGAGGAGGGAGGAGGAGGAGGGAGGAAGAGGAAGAGGGAGGAGGAGGAATGTGAAGGGAGGAGGAGGGAGGAGGTAGAGGGAGGAGGAGGAGGGAGGAGGAGGAGGAGGAGAGGGAGGAGGAGGAGGAAGGAGGAGGGGGAGGAGGGAGAAGGAGGAGGAGGGAGGAAGAAGGAGGAGGAGGGAAAAGGAGGGATGAGGAGGAGGAGGGAGGAGGAGGAAGAGGGAGGAGGAGGAATGTGAAGGGAGGAGGAGGGATAGGGAGGAGGGGGAGGGGAAGAGGAAGAGGGTAGGAGGAAGAGTGGAGAGGAGGAGGGAGGAGGTAGAGGGAGGAGGAGGAGGGAGGAAAAGGGAGGAGGGAGGAGGAGAGAGGAGGAGGAGGGAGGAGGTAGGAGGAGGAGGAAGAGGGAGGAGAAGGAAGGAGGAGGAAGAAGGAGGAGGAAGAGGGAGGAGGATGGAGGAGGGAGAGGGAGGAAGAGGGAGGAGGAAGGAGGAGGAAGAGGAAGGAGGAGGAAGAGGGAGGAGGAGGAAGAGGGAGGAGGAGGATGGAGGAGGGAGAGGGAGGAGGGGAAGAGGAAGAGGGTAGGTAGGAGGAGGGGATAGGAGGAGAAGAAGGGAGAAGGAGGGAGGAGGAGAAGGGAGGAGGAGGGAGGAGGAGGGGAGAGGAGGAGGGAGGAGGCAGAGGGAGAAGAAGGAAGGAGGAGGAGGAAGGAGGGAGAGGAAGGAGGGAGAATGAGGAGGGGAGGAAGGAAAGGGAGGTGGAAGAGGAGGAGGAGGGAGGAGGAAAGAGGTAGGGGGAGGAGGAGGTAGAGGGAGGAGGAGGAGGAAGGAAAGGGAGGAGGAAGAGGAGGAGAAGTGAGGAGGAGGGTGGAGGGAGGAGGAGGAGGTAGAGGGAGGAGGAGGGAGGAGGTAGGAGGAGGAAGAGGGAAGAGGGAGAAGAAGGGAGAAAGAGGAGGGAGGATGATGAGGGAGAAGGAGGCAGGAGGAGGAGGAGGGAGGCAGGAGGAGGAGGAGGGATGAGGAGGGAGAGGGAGGAGGAGGGAGGATGCGGAGGGAGTAGGAGGGAGGAGGATGGAGGAGGAGGGGAGAGGAAGAGGAAGAAGGAAGAGGGAGAAGGAGGAGGGAGGAGGGAGAGGGAGGAGGAAGAGGAGAAGGGTGGAGGGAGGAGGTAGAGGGAGGAGAAGAGAGGAGGAGAGAGTTCGCCATTCCGAATTCATACTCGTCTAGTTCTTCCCTTCTACACGACTGTAGATAACTTCCTTACACATAAAAAGATGAATTGTTATTGATATTGCCGTGGCATGGAGGAATATCAGCAGCAGAGTTGATCCAAAAAACCAAAGACTGAGATCTACGGAGAGCCATGAACGCCTACGCCAGCCGGCACGGCACTTGATGATGATGATTGCCGTGTGACGATTCTGTGTAGTCACGTCATTTTCTTCCCTTTCCCTAGCGTTTTGGTTCGGGGATTCTTTCATCATCATCATCATATATTTACGTACGTATTTTGGGAGGGGGAGGAGGGAGGAGGAGGAAGAAGAAAAAAAAACTATGACAGTTGACAGCTCTGGAATGAAAGGAAGGCGTGTAGAAAATTTCATCTCAATCGGATGGGCCGTTCGCGAACAAATAAAGGACATACATATTTACATACATACATATATACATATATACATACACTTTGTTTTATAGATATAGATTTCAGGCGAACGAAAGAAGAAGAAGAATTACTTCAGAAGGCAATGCCAGCTAGTTCAGCAACCGGTCGTTACACGAAATGATGTAGAAATCGAAGTTGAAAACGGCACACACTTTGGATACGTTTGTTTCTTTAACAACAATGGAGACTCTATACAAGTAATCAGAAAGAAACAGGCTAAAGTAATGAAGAGAATAAACAGCTTTCAAAGTCTGTGTCATAACACCAGCAAAAATATTATAATAAACAATTAGAGAATATGCCTTTTGTCCTGCGGCAAAAGACGGATGTGAGTTATGGACAATATCTCAATCATTAAAGAAAAAGATTGAGGGTTTTGAATTTTATTCATTCACCCAAATCCTTGCCGGCTGGCGTGGGCGATCATGCCTCTCCATAAATTACGATCTCCGACGTCATGGATCAATTCGTGTGTTCACTCTCTTCCGTGCCATGACACAAGACTGCCATTCATTTTCTCACGCTGTCTTCCTCTATCTCTCTTTCCACAAATCTTTAAGGTTGTCACAACATGTTCCAGTCTTTGTCTTCTCATAACATGGCCAAGAAACGATGACTGCCTTTTTCTGATGTTTGTGATATGTTGTCTTTGCGACTCAGCTTACCTTAAAACATCCTGATTACTTATTTTGGCTGTTCAGTTAATTTTGAGTATTCTTTTATAAAACCACATCTCCAAGACTTCAAGGGAATTACCTGTTAACACACACACACACAAAAATCGTGGATAAAGGAAAAGAAAAATACCGACATTCTTGAAGACCTAAATATTGAAGTAATCCTGCTCATAAACAGCATCACATCTCCGAAGTTGACATCATCATCATCATCATCATCATCATCATCATCATCATCATCATCATCAAGTGTCATGCCAGCTGGCGTAGGCGTTCATGACTCTCCACAGATATCGGCCTTCTATATATCGGTTAGTATATCCAGATAATATTATTATATTTATTATATATTAATATTATTATATCTATATATTGGTTGTCTGGATCAACTCTGATGATGATATTCTTCCATGCCACCATCTCAGTTCATCCAGCATTATTTATCTTGGGCTGCCTCTGCCTCTCTTCCCCTCGATCTTTCCAGTTGTTACGATGTTCTTTAATGCCTCTGTGAAATTGAAATATTTGGCCACATTAAAGCCACATTGGTTCAGACAGAACAGTAGCCTAAGTTATTGCACCTGGAGTAAGAACAGGGAAAGACCAGAAGAAAGGAGAACATGGCAAATTAAAGACATCGTTGACAGTTAAATACATGAGCAACGGGAAACGGCAAGAGATCCAGAGTTTTTCCTGTGGGCCCTGACGGAGAAGGGGGGGGGGGGGGGGGGGGGTGGAGAGACGTTCTTCCAAGGACCTGCTACAGGATGATAATTAGACTGTGTTAGAGTTTCATGTTTTCTTTTCCAGGTCTAAAATTGACAATCTGGCTAGATACTGTTTGTTTGAGGGGCTAGAATTATCAAGTCTAGACATCGTTTCTTTCAAAACTAGAATTGGCGAGTCTAGTTTCTGTTAGAATTTCATCTTTCGTTTCCCAAATCTAACATTAACAAGTCTAGCTAGACCTTGTTTGTTTCACGACTAGAATTGACATTTCTGGATTCTGTTAGAATTTCATCTTTTTTCCAGATATAAAATTAACGATTCTATTTACTTTTTGTTTCATGACTAGAATTACCCAGTTTAGACATCGTTTGTTTCAGAAGTAGAATTAGCTAGTCTAGATTCTGTTAGAATTGCATCATTATTCTCATAACTAGAGATATTTAGTCTAGACAGTTTTATATGCAATCAATATGTCAGTTTACACGCCTTAATACATATTTAACTTTTATAACTAGACTCACATTTTTATTGACCAAAGGACACCCAACAGTTGATGAGGTTTATATCAAGCGGGCCGCATTCATTTCCCAAAGCGTTTCCTGGTACTCTGAACAATCTTTCTTAACACAGCTTGGAACCCATGACCACCCGACAAGCAATCAAGCGTCCAGCCACTACGGCTTCCGAACATTTATAGCAGCTACCTCACATCTTATGTTAACTGCCACACCTACCTCACATCTGATGTTAACTGCCACAAATACCTCACATTTGAATTTAAATGTCCCACCTGCCTTACTGCCTTATTACAATGTCCCCCCCCCCCCCCCCCCTCCCCCCCCCCCCCCCCCCCCCCCCCCCCCCCCCGAAATCAGTTTTAATTCTCTTGTCCCACCTACCTCACATTTGATGTTAACTGTTTGTTTCATGACTAGAATTACCCAGAGTATACCTAAGAATTTATGCTAACTGTTTATTTCACGGCTAGAATTACCCAGAATTTACCTCACATTTGATGTTAACTGCCACACCTAACCCACATTTGATGTTAACTGTTTCACGACTAGAATTACCCAGAATTTGCCTCAAATTTGATGTTAACTGTTTATTTCACGACTAGAATTACCCAGAATCTAACTCAATTTGATGTTATCTGTCATACCTACCTTACATTTGATGTTAACTGCCATACCTACCTTAGACTTTATGTTAACTGTTTATTTCACGACTAGAATTACCCAGAATCTAACTCAATTTGATGTTATCTGTCATACCTACCTTACATTTGATGTTAACTGCCATACCTACCTTAGGCTTGATGTTAACTGTTTATTTCACGGCTAGAAGTACCCAGAATTTACCTCACATTTGATGTTAACTGCCACACCTAACCCACATTTGATGTTAACTGTTTGTTTCACGACTAGAATTACCCAGAATCTGCCTCAAATTTGATGTTAACTGTTTATTTCACGACTAGAATTACCCAGAATCTAACTCAATTTGATGTTATCTGTCATACCTACCTTACATTTGATGTTTACTGCCATACCTACCTTAGACTTTATGTTAACTGTTTATTTCACGACTAGAATTACCCAGAATCTAACTCAATTTGATGTTATCTGTCATACCTACCTTACATTTGATGTTAACTGCCATACCTACCTTAGGGTTGATGTTAACTGTTTATTTCACGACTAGAATTACCCAGAATCTAACTCAATTCGATGTTAACTGCCATACCTACCTTAGACTTGATGTTAACTGCCATACCTACCTTAGGCTTGATGTTAACTGTCATCTTCATTGGGATGCACCAGTTTCTGGCCACCTATATAACTAGCTACATGGAACAAGGTTTGCACACGAGGGACACAGACGTAGTACGTACATCAGTTTCTGACATCTGTCTACACACTTACTTTCCGTACGCGAAGTGCTTTCTGAACAGGTGTTTGCTTCTTATCGTTCTTATCTCATATAAATCTCATTCTTATGCTTCACGCGTACTTATCCATTCGGCCATGCTGACCTACGCTAGATAAGATAACAACTTGTATCTACTGCGATGTAGGAAGGAGGGAGGGAAGGGGATAGATCTTGAGTGTGAAGAATTAACGCAACCTGGCTAGTGCAGTCGCCGCGAACTGACAGGTTAGGGTTTTCTTTTTGCCCCTGACATAAATAATCCACACCTTACCGGGGATTCGAACCCGGGACTCCCGAATGAGAACCCGACATCCTAGCCTCTCGGCCAGCCGCTTCTCGGACAGCCACCGGATTAAAATCCCATTGAATTTCTTTAACCTCTGTTTCATCAATTATCTATTCTGTGCTGTCCTTCTGTACGATTCACGTAATTCACGAATCAACTTTCACGTTGATAGCGGTCTCTGAAAAATCCAAGATGATCTTCTTCTTCTTTCCCTCTACAAAAAGAAATGGAGAAAGGCTACATCGTTTTGCTCTTAATGTGTAATGTGTTAGAGCTGTTTGAATTTTTTTGTGTTTGTGTAACTTTCCAGGAGCTGAAGCTGAAGAACAGGGTAAGAAAGATTACCACAAAAAAAGAAACTGCGGAGAGATTCCGGGAATCATGATTAAAGCAGTCTTCACAAGAGGATTAAAACTGGTTTCGGGGGGAGAACATTTTAAATTAAGGCAGTAAATAACCACAAAAGTAATCGTCTAAGCAGACATTGAGAACGATGGGTGACATGTCGGAGGGGCTGGTAATCGTTTGTGTTGAAGATAAAAATATGAGCGTTGAAAATATATGGGGGTGCGGGGGGGGGGGGGGGGGGATACATGAGGTTTGACTTGGCTAAAGCGGACAGCAGAAGACATTAACAGGCAACTTGAGTGATGAAATGGGGCCGCTTCAGCAATAAATTATTTCTGCTGTTAAATCAAATAAGTAGCAATTTTCAGAGATTTTTATTTTTTCATTCAGCAAGGGAAATTGTCAGACCAGTTTATGAAACACGTTAATTTTCTTAGTTTTTTGGGTAAATTATTGGAAATTGATAGAATCGTGTATGTTAGACAATGGCTTTCATGATATTGTGCGTACTTTTGAGACAATGTTTGCCCTACAATTTTGTTCTGATGACGACATGGCTCGTTTTATTTTGGAAAATGGCTTCTTTATAAATTTTGGGTTCGGGTTTTTTTGCATTCTTTTTTAAAAAAAAAAAAAAAATATAAAAATAATATTTTATATTATATATTTTATATATATTCATATAAAATATAATAATTATATATATATATATATATTTTAAAAAAAAAATTTGGGCCCCCTTTCCGTCTTGAAGACGATAGTTTGTTACATTTTGCTTCAAAAAAGCGCATAATAAACAACAAACCATGGCTATATCGGATGTAAATTTATCAAAAAACCC
>JACEFZ010015118.1:0-16917 GCA_014155875.1 Cepaea nemoralis
TTTAACTCATCATCCCATTGCACATCTTTACATCCATCTTTGAATTTCCTGCACCAATCCTTAACAAAACTGTCACTCATAGCTGTCATCACCATACGCACGACACAATCCACGATGAATCTCAGCCGCATTTTAACATTTTGCTGGAAGAAAACGAATCACACCACAAATTTCACAGCTGGCAGATAAGGCAATAACAGTGCCAATGTTTATTCTTTCACGATTCGTGAACCATGGAATAAATGCGACTGTAGGTTGATGTGTAGTGAGCTAAATAACTACTGAATGATGCAAGCAATGAACCATGTCGCTATGGCAACCGGTTTACTTTTATCAGCCAATAGGAGGTTGATATTGGAATAGCCCTCGTAGTTGAAAGTTAGCTGGACTAACTGTGATGAGCCACTCATGTCATACGAGGCCAGTGTAGTTCACCAATTGCTTGATTGAGTAGTTTCATGAGTCATCTTCATGACATTTGAAATGACCCATCATGACTGCTATCCCAGTCATACCAGATACAGCGGACACACACTACACAGACCCCCGTGGTATCGTAGTGGCTACAAGCTTGTCTGGTAGTCATAAGTTCGAATTAGCATGCAGGCAGATTTTAAAAACTGACCCGGCTCCCAGCTTGACCCCGCCTAACATGTGCACCAGAAAATGTCTTGGGAAGTGAAAGCGGTCAGCGTGACACTGACCACATCCTGCCTCCAGTCCCGACTGGCCAATACTAATATGGGGTTTGCACCGTATACCCGAAGTCCTGTAAATAGCTCCTTTACTAATGACTTGACCTACTACACCACAAACCTGCAAGGTAAAACTAACACTAGAAAGAAGAGACTGGCGCACAAATGATTGATGTTTTCGTAACAGTTTATAACATTTATGATGTAAGCAAAGGAATAATTTCCTTATCCTTCTTGGATTGAAGGCGAGTGTTGGGGTTGGTCACGTTGATGGCCAACTGCTGGGCACGCTCGACAATTCTTTCCTCTTCCTGCTGGAGACATTATGTGCAATCTCAGCTGAGAATGTTCGGTTCTGCATCAATAGCACTTCCAGTTCCCTGACATTGTGAACGAGGAATTTCTTGAAATCATCGAGGCAGACATGCTTGCACTTCTTCCAGGTGCCCTAACCAATCTTGGGCATCTTGTACTGGCCCTTGAACTGCCTCCGGACTCTGTTGTCAATACCCTTGGGTTTGCGCCAGCTTGGCTTGACTTTGCCATATCTGTAAGACTGCTGGCGAATGAATTTCTTTGTCCTTTTCTTTACGATGTTTGCCTTGATCAGTGGTCTGATAGCTGCCATAGTGGATATTACTTATATCTTTATATTGCTGCATAACATAAGCCAGAAATTCTTCTTCTTCTTCTTCTTCGTTCTCTTGAAATATGTCTATAACTGCAATGCTGTATCTTGTATGAATTGAACTGTCTTTTTCAGTTCACACAGTGGTCCATAGAGTTTATCTTCCACTGTCGTCTCTCTAGGCCAGAAGGTTTGCCTAAATATGTTATATTTTGGGCAGTCTTGGAGTATGTGCTCTGCTATCTGCGACGCCAATCCACATGTGCACATGGCTGTTTCACCAATCTTGAATTTTGTATACATGTGGTTGCGTAATCTATTGTGCCCTGTTCTTAGGTGCAGAATAATGACTTGTTCTGGTCTATCCATAATGTGGTAGTCATCCTGAGCAGGTTTTTGGTGGCTTTCTGACTGATTTGATCATTCTTTTCTTTTGGTGGTATGTAACGGGCACATCAGGCTGTTCTTCTTTGGCTCCTTCCTTAGCCAATTGATCAGCTCTGTCGTTTCCGGGTACTTCACAGTGGGATGGTATCCACTGTATGATGACCTTATTCTGACTGCTAAGTTCAGAAAGTAGTGTCCTTAGTACTGGCAATTTTCCAGACAGGAGCGCCTCGAGTACTGATTTTGCATCTGTCAATAGCACCACAGGTTGTGTACCATTGCTGGTATTTAGTAATTTTTATGTTGCTATCTTGATTGCCTCAATTTCAGCATCGTAGTTATGGCAGTACTTTCCTGTCAGTACTCTAGCTGTGTACCTGGTATTATTTGGGTATTCTATGTACACTCCCGCTCCTCCATTTCGAACAGCATTTTGTGCTGACCCATCTGATCCAGAGGTCCTGTGGGTATTCGTCATCAAGGAAGCTGAGAGTGGCTGTTCTGCGCTGAGCACTGTTCTGTTCTTCCTTGTCAAATATTCCTCTCACTTTTGTCTGGATTTGCATTGATAGTCTATGCTCATCTTTCCATGGAGTTCGCTCTGGAATAGTTGTTAGGGGGATACCTAGAAAAAAGCCAGAAATTAATTATGACAACAATTCTTGGTTGAAGAAATCTACAATCAAATGTACACAGAATCAAATCTGCAACCATCAAATATATCTACAATCAAATAAACATATAAGCAAGTCTTCAATCATCACATACAGACAAGAGATAATACAGCTAATCACGTTAACATACAACGTTTATGTGGCTTGAATCTGTACAACATTCTTGATTATATTGTTGTTTTCCTGCCAACAATAACAATCATACAACAATACTATACGACAACATATCAAGCAAGCGATACTATATAAATATAAAATACTAACACTATTTGTAAAACAAAAAATTAAAAGAAACACATGTAATTTAATTAGTGGAAAAGGATATCACAACACAACAGTTATTTCAAGGGACATTATTGAAAGCAGTATACATGTATTATGTGATTGAAATCATTGCAGTATATATCTTAATATTTGTAAAATTTTAAAATAAAAATTAGCGACAATAATATGCAGTATAAATGATTTAATAACAATTTTAAGTAATCTTCAACGTTTGTGTAAAAGTAAAGACTTTAATCTTTCATGGGTGAGAATTCTATAACCCATTTGTAAAAATGTCTTCTCAATACTACATTAAATGTTTTTATCCTTTCATTGGTAGCTTATATGGTGACGCCAAAAACCATCCCATGATATTTTTCGATAGATATTTTGTCAGGCCTTCAAAAGACCAAAATTTCTTAATATTCAACACTTTGGATTGTTTCACGGAGTTTATATATATATATATATATATATATATATATATATATATATATATATATATATATATATATATATATATATATATGGATATTATGGTGGACAACAATGTGACACCTAACACCCTGTCGTACTCCGGATCTTATGGTGGACAACAATAAGACACCTAGCACCCTGTCGTACTCCGGATCTTATGGTGGACAACAATGAGACACCTAACACCCTGTCGTACTCCGAATCTTATGTTGGACAACAATGAGACACCTAACACCCTGTCGTACTCCGCATCTTATGGAGAAAGACAACGTTGTTGACAATGAGACACCTATCACCGTGCGGGCGACATGACCAGTGTAAGTCTAATCCCAGCCAGTCCATCCGTTAACTACTTGTCATTTACAGGATGTTGCAGTCAGCCCTAGCATTTATTAGCTAATTGTTTTGTGTTTGCCCGCTTTGAACTCATACGTAGTCCATACATGTACTAGTTCTTCTAGTGCACAGGGCAGACTTTTATCTGTGGATTAGCTTTCCTTACAACAAGTGTCCCTTCACATCAGTCCAACCCATTCCGAATTCTGAGGTACTTTCCATTGTACGTCCCCAAGACAAATACAAGAAGTTAACAATTTAGTCCAACTGACTGGTGTAGGGGTTGAACTTACGCCATCGGCATCAGTTCATCGGAAGTTTAAAAGCGAGTGCTCTTACCCATTTGCGGATGCTGACTTCTATTGGCTGTGTGTGATTTACTGGACAATTTTACCGCCAGTAGTTTGCCATTGCTGTCTGAGCGATACAAGTTCATACAATCAAAGTCAACGCAAAGCAATCAGCTTACAAATGGCCGGCGGCAAATTTCAGTGTGTCGGGGAACTGTGTGGCGGCGCTCACTAACCCCTAAGACACCGACGCAGACAAGTCTTTCTTTCTTTCTGTCTTTCTTTCTTTCTGTCTGTCTTTCTGTCTTTCTTTCTTTCTTTCTTTCTTTCTTTCTTACTTTCTTTCTTACATATCGACTGCAAAGGAAACATTCTGGAGAGAATATCACATGTTATGACGTCATAGATGCAAATCAGATCTGTTATTTTTTAACACAAACAATGGACGCAATCAGCGTCACCGGATGTAATCGTACAAACTCCGCCGCGAGCAAACACGGCGGACAGTAACAACCATATAGCAATACTATACCAAAACTATATCAAGCAAGCAATACTATATAACAATAATATACACAAACTTTTTTTTTAAAAAACAAAACATTAAAATGTACACATTTAATTAAAATCGTTGAAATGGACATAACAAGATTACATTTATTTCAAGGGACATTACTAAAAGTTGCATAAATGTAATATGTGATTAAATAATTGTAATACTCGTCTTAATATGTTAAAAAATTCTAAAAGAAATTAACGAAAATTATATGCATTATAAATGATAAAATAACAATTTTAAGTAATCTTTAAAGTTTTTGTTAAAGTAATGACTTAAATTATCCATAAAAGAGAATTGTATAACCCATTGTTGTGTTTTTGCTCGATACAACATTAATTGCTTTTTATCATGTCAATGGTATTGTTTTTGGTGCGTATAGTAAAGTATTTTTGTCCGGCCTGCAAAAGGCCAAAGTTTCTTAATATTTAACACTTTAGTTATCAAGGCATTTTTATCTCTCTCTCTCTCTTCTCTCTCTCTCTCTCTCTCTCTCTCTCTCTCTCTCTCTCTCTCTCTCTCTCTTCTCTCTCTCTCTCTCTCTCTCTCTCTCTCTCTCTCTCTCTCTCTCTCTCTCTCTCTCTATTAGAAGATAAGCGGAAAAACATGTTTGTTGTTGTTGTTTGTCCATCAAGAATGATGATGATCATTCATTTCATCCAGTGGGGTTGAAAGTATGGAGCCGTGGGTTCTAAGATGGCTGATAAGGCCTATTTTTGCTCGAAATATTCTTTTGACAATGTGGGCAAAGAATGCTTGACGTGGATGAAGAATGACTCGCGCGATGACTTGGATTAAAGTGAGGAAAAGTTGCGCAATTCGTCGACCTCACTCTCTCGCCTGAGTCCTGAGTCCAGTGGCACGACAAGTCGAGACGACTGGAGACGAATACAGGTGCAGTGGATGACCAGGGCGCTCTACGTGCCTTGCCGTGCTCATTACGTTCCACAACGCTTTGCAGGTAAACGCCGTCTTGCCCGTTGAATCAGAAATGATTTCTTCCGCGCAGTCTGCCGAATCCTGTCTTCACATGCTGGGTAGGCATACCCTTGTTTACCGCTTGGTTTGACACTAAATCGGCTACCCACGCCTGGTTTAGCCAGCGTCTCACAGCTGTTGCCCGGGGGTGGCCGCTGTCGCATGCTGACAGCTACTAGGAGCCACAGGCTACCAATACCTGACACCCCATACCTCCCTTGGGTTAAACATATGGGAAAAACAACGGGAAAAACGGGATAAACATATGATATACAAACGGGAAAAACATACGATGGATGTAGAAATATGGATTCTGAGGGAAATGCAAAGAATAACGTGGGCAGGCAGAACACCAAAGAAGAAGTCCTACAAGAAATAACAATGAAAACCGTAAACTGATTAGAGAAATTAGACATTGACAGTCGTTGTGAGAAGAAATAAATTGTAGAACTTTTTGACAACTGGCAAGATTTAGGTGAAAAGAACAAAGGGAAAGCAGAGAAGTCACAGTCATCATTACCGTCTATGAGCAACAATCACCTTGACATTAACTGAATGAGTGCCATGGGATGATTAATCGTCTTAGGCGACTTGTCGTATCTGCCATGGGAATATATGCAATAGTTTCCCCTATGCAACCCCGTTTAATTGTATATATAATACAACATGGCTGCTACCATATTAACAACTGTTAAGTCATAACTGTGACACACTCCTACACTCCTACATTCGATTTTCCGCCAGACATTTTCGTCTATTCCAAATCCACTTTTTGTTTGGCACTATATCTGTTAATACGTTTATGAGGGTAAAACAGTTTACAGCTGCTATTTGTGGCTGACTCAGTCACATGATTATTACTCTGAGCCAGGGATGGACCTTAATATAACTTCTCTTTGAGGTTGAACGGTGTAGGGGTAATGGTTGTTTTTTGTTTCGCATATCCTTTACAGGACATCGCTGTCAACATCAGCATCTTTCAGCTGATCGTTTATTTCTTGGCAAGATTACGCTCAGTAGTTTGCCATTGCTTTCTTAGCGACCGGCTGACACACCCTGTAAGTTACTGAATAGAACTGGTGTAACAGTAGTGGAGTACTGGGGTATTATTAGGATCTAGTGGGAAACAGCTACAGCACGATTGAGCATCGGAGGAGAATGGGGGGGGGGGATGCTCAAGTCGTGACGTACTGGGTTGTCTGGGGGCAGTCAACATCCCGCCTGAGAACTGGGAAGAAGCCATGTTGTCATCGTGAAGAAAATAAACAGTCTTTGTATTAAAACCAAGTGTTGTTAGTCTGTACTCTGTTACAGGACTAATTTTGGTGCCGTGACCAGGAAAAAAATTTATCGAAAAGTTATTAAAAGATTTGAATATAAAACATATAAAGACCTCATATTATAGACCTTCTTCAAATGCTAGAAACGAACGTCAACATCGGACGTTATACGACGTTATAGCAAAGATTGTTGATGAACATGAAAAAGATTGGGATCTATTCTTAGGACCTGCCCTTAGCGCTATTCGTACAAATCAAAATGAGAGCACGGGATTTTCACCATTTTATTTAATACACGGGAGAGAACCAATACTACCTATAGATAATCTGTTAAAACCGAGACGGAAATATATGGGAGAAGAATTTCAAGAGACCATAATACAGGAAATGCATAAAGCACACGTAAGATTAAAGAATAATATATTTAAAGCTAGGGAAAGACAGAAAAAGTACAAAAATGTAAATACAAAATTACAGGAGTTTAAAGTAGGTGATAGAGTTTATTACAAGAAGCATAGAAGAAACTCTAAGTTTGATGCTCGTTGGATCCCAGGTTATTACGTTTTGGAAAAACTAGGTAATGTATCGTATACTATCAAGAACCAAGTCACAGGACATGTGGCAAGGGCACATGTAGAGCACTTAAGAAGAGACGAGGAAGAGAAGAGAAATGAGAATTATAATAATAATTATGATTCAGACACCGGATATTTAGATGAACAAGTTGTCAGAGGAGCTACAGTAACCCCAAGTTTTAGAAAAGAACCAGCACAAAATCAATTGCTAGCAACTCCAAGTTACGAAGATACTCAAGAACAGACGATTCCGAAAACAATGGAAGAGGAAAATGTGAATGAAACTCATTATGATAGTATGGAAGAGGAAATAGGTGCTCCATTTAAGAATACTAGACAAGCAACGAAAAGAAGAATGGATAAACAAAGAGATAAAGAAGTGAAAAGACAGAGGAGAATTAGGGATTATTCAACAAGCGGTGAAGATATGCCTCTACTAGAAAGGTCCTTAAGAAATGAGGATAGACAAATTAGATGGGATGTTGAACAGAAGAGATTAGCGGCTGCTAACGACAGACATACAGAAGAAGAAGAAGAAATGGATGAAAAGTCAGAATCAAGTAGTAGTATGGAAGAAACTAATAAGTTGTACGAAGAAGAGGATATTGATGTAGAGTTAGCACTTATTCAAAGAAACTTGGAGTTGTTGAAGAAGTGGAAACGTAGGAGATAGATAAATAGAGTATACTGCAGATGGCAAGTTATAAGTTTCAGGATTTAGAAGTGAAAGTGATGCTTGAAGAAGTATACGAAACGGTGGAAATGGAAAAGGATTCTATGGACATTTTTAAAAAGTAGTCTTGAGGAATAGTTAAGCAGTGAGATGACTAATAGAGAGGCATATATATATATATATATATATATATATATATATATATATATATATATATATATATATATATATATATATATATATATATATATATATATATTTGTAATAGAATTGCTGGTTGAAATTATGTTTCTACTTCTTGACTTTTCGTAAATTGGACATATTGGGTATTGGTACAATAGGTGAATGTACTCTATAGAAAAGTAGACAAGTTTTTTTTATTGGTGCTAGAAATGCCGTGTTTAACGATAAGGATTAATAAGTTATAGTGATGATTGGTCCAAGGGAAATAATTGGCAGGCCAGATCACAAGTTAATTGATAAGTAGATGATGGCTACTACATTGAGTTGATATTGGATTAGTCGCCACATTACAAATAGATAAAAGGAGTCAACATGTAGTTTACAGTGCTTACTTAAGAGGATATTCCGGATGTTATGTTGTGTTAGGAGTTAAGATAGAAAATGATAGAAAGTTGTGAGGGGAGAGAATAAATGGTACGGTCAGTGTTATAAGTTAAGAAATTAGTCTGTAGTTAACAGATATACAGATAGACAGTGAAGTGTTTGGTTTTCTCGGTCATAGAAATACTGGAATGACTTGTATAAATAGATATGCGTTACGTTACTTAGTATGAGAGGCCAATGTTGGTGGGTCACTATACGTAATAATTTTAAGAGAGTTTTAATTGTTTTGAAAACTGTGTTTTATTGAGTCTAAGTTTTATGAGTCATGAGTCATATATAATATGTTTTTATGCTTGAGTTGGTACTGGAAAATGATGGCTATTATTTGGTTGTTTTATTGAGCCTAAGTTTCAATGCCTCATATATAATAAGTTTTTTTTTCTTGATTTGGTCTTGTAAAATGATTGTTGTTGTTTGATTAATTGATTTAGAATAGGATGATTGTGTTCCTAGTATTTGGAGTAAAAACTATTGGTCCGTAAAAGTGTCCAATAGTGATAGGTAGTAATAGAATGTTTTATTCTGATTTGATAAAATGCATGTTATGTCATTTTAAAATGTGTTTTTTTTCTTTAGATTAATTTGGGGGTATGACGTCTTGTGTTGATTTTATTTCGATTACATGAATGGTTTGGTATATTAAGTTACATGGTTATAAAGTTAGTAAGTAAGTTTAATTTTCAAATATATGAGATTTTGCTTAAGGTTTTTCGTTCAGAAAAGAGTTAATAAAAACTACTTTGTCCACTGATATAAGGTAGGGGAAGACTGTAAATGGCAGTATATAAGTATGGGATATACGGGGGCAAGATATAGGTGCTGTGAAAAACCAGCGTTAATTATATTAAAAGTGTTCATAAAATATGAACATGGGCTCATGGTTAAAGGTGAGATAACGAAATATGGACAAGATTGTGGATGGCAATGTAAATGTTGAATATATAAGGCTTGTGAAAACTTATGTCAAATTGTTTTATAATGAACAAAGATCTATTTCATAAGGTGTATTTTAAAAAAATTATTTTACAAAAAATTTTTTATTGGCAAGGGAGGTAAATGTGAGTGTCTTAAGTATTCATTACTGTATGTAAATGTGGTCATGTTGAGTATTCATTCCTTATACTTCTCACTCGGTGCGCACCGCTTCTTTACTTTTTCTAACTACATTGTTTTTGTACGTCCTGTGTTTTGGAAGAGTGAGAAATTTTATAAGGTCAAAAGTTACGATAACGATTTTACGAGCTGTTCTTATGATATGTATATTTGATACAGGAACTTGAAGAGCCAAGAAAGGACCAGAAATATATATAGTGGATAGCTATATAGTTTGGGGAAATAGATTGGCTTGCTTAATATCAAGTGGTTTAGGGAGATTAAGGAACTGTAAGAACTAAAGAAAGGGGAGAAGGAGTGTTTAGGTTAAAAGAGTTACCATACGTGGTACGATGTATTATACAAAGTAGAATCGAAGAAGAAGTATATAGTGGGTTACTAGCTGACAATATAACCGGGAGAAGGGTTAAAAGATATATTATTTACTCAAAATTGAGTTAGTATAGGGAAGGATCAGAGGAACTGTGAGAGATAAGGTAAAAGAGGGAATAGAGTAAGGGGATTAGGAGTAAAGATTTTTCCTTTATAAGGAAAATTCTTTAATAAACAAAGGGAGGTGTAACAGTAGTGGAGTACTGGGGTATTATTAGGATCTAGTGGGAAACAGCTACAGCACGATTGAGCATCGGAGGAGAATGGGGGGGGGGGGGATGCTCAAGTCGTGACGTACTGGGTTGTCTGGGGGCAGTCAACATCCCGCCTGAGAACTGGGAAGAAGCCATGTTGTCATCGTGAAGAAAATAAACAGTCTTTGTATTAAAACCAAGTGTTGTTAGTCTGTACTCTGTTACACTGGCTACCGATTCTCACGAAGGTTACCCTTACGTGGATATACGGGATTACGGAGAAAGAAGTTAACACCTAGGCCAGGGAGACCGGGGTAAAGGTAGAATCGAATAAAGCAATAAATAATTGCAGTGTTTATCGTAATCTGTTCTAAAATTGTTATAAACATTAGCGACAGTTATATGCATCATAAATGATGGGATGATATTATAAACATTAGCGACAGTTATATGCATCATAAATGATGGGATGATATTATAAACATTAGCGACAGTTATATGCATCATAAATAATAGGATGATATTTACAGTTATTTTGTTTTTGTTTGCGCTCGCTCGCTTTGAACTCAAGCGTAGTCCATACGCACTATTTATATAGTGATGGACTGAATTTTGCGTGTGGGTTAGCTTTCCCTATTAACAGTGTCCCTCGCCAACAGGCGAACCCACTCCGACTTCAGAGGTACTTGTAATTTACATCCCAAAGTCAAGGACGACAAGTCAACATTTTGGTCCAGCTGTCCAGTGAAGGGGTTAAACCCCTAACCTCGGCATCAGCACAACTTATGTTTAAGAACATGTGTTCTTACCCATTCGGCTATGCCGACCTGCATAATGTTAAATTATCTTCAAAGATTGTGTTTAAGAAATGGCTCTTTTTTACATGTCTGTGAATCGTATAACGTATTTTTCTATATCTCCCCGATATTACATTGAATGTTTTATCTGTGTGGGTTAGCTTTCCCTATTAACAGTGTCCCTCGCCAACAGGCGAACCCACTCCGACTTCAGAGGTACTTGTAATTTACATCCCAAAGTCAAGGACGACAAGTCAACATTTTAGTCCAGCTGTCCAGTGAAGGGGTTAAACCCCTAACCTCGGCATCAGCACAACTTATGTTTAAGAACATGAGTTCTTACCCATTCGGCTATGCCGACCTGCATAATGTTAAATTATCTTCAAAGATTGTGTTTAAGAAATGCCTCTTTTGTACATGTCTGTGAATCGTATAACGTATTTTTCTATATCTCCCCGATATTACATTGAATGTTTTATCATCCCACCGCTGCCAATATATTACTCGCTATTACCCCTCTACGGACAACAATCACTTCAAATTAATATCATATTTGCTACTGACTCAGTCAGAGGATTATTAATCTGAGCCAGGGATGGACCCTAATATAACTTCTCCTTGAGGTTGAACCGGGTAGGGGTAATGAGAGAATCGAAACCCAATCTATGGGCAACAATCACCTTCAAATTAATAAGCTTCATTGAATTATGAAGACACAAACAATAGATTGCACGATGTATTGCCCGGCATGTTTCATAGCATCTCGTCAGGTGCACACTGTAGAAATCACACAACATAAACTAAAGTGATTATATAAATCCTTCAAGCTGAAATATACACATATTCACACAGCAATTTCAATTGTCTACCACGGAAATTTTAAACTGACTAACATGCCTTACTGTCTGCACAAAACTGGCCTATGAAGATTAATCATAAAGGCTTCTGCGAACTTTAACAAGCGACTATTGTGTATGTTAAACAACACACGAAACGCATTGTCTCTATCAATCACGTGACCTGTTTCCAAAATGTGCCGTCCAATCGGTGACGTAGGAGGTTTGTGGTGTGTCAGCTTGGCCAGGTTCCCATAATCTGTGTGTATTAATCTGTGTCACATAGAACGTCAGATAGAAGTGGCTGTAGTTGTGTCTAGTGGTATGTTGTATGACCACTCTGAAGGTATACTTATGCACAGCTATAGACACCGAATAACACCGTTTTCGCGCACTTAATTTTATTGATTACGAAGAGACATTATGAAAACATGACACTATTTCCAGAAGCAATCTTGGTTCAGGTAAATAAACAATACTGTCTTTGATCGGCCTTGTGATCTAACTTAATTGCATCGAACTCTTTCCGTGTCCGAACTCAACTGAATGTCTGGCTAAAATCTCCATCTATTAGATTAACAACAGCATTCTGCGGAACTACAAGATATATAAAAGAAAAACACACAAAAAGTTAGAATCATATCTTTTACAGAACGTCGCATTCTTAAGACCAAAGGGTGTCTGGTTGGTCATGTGCCATAGTATGCTTGTTCCTGCAGCGACGCGATGTCGTCATTTGGAGGTGACAGGTTCGAATCCCAATGGTGTAACTATAACTGTCGATTGTTATGTTGTCTAGTGTGTCCTCTGGTCTCTCTTTCTTTCTTCTACTTCTATGAGTGCCAAACATACATGTGAGATTATATATCAGCAGGTTCCAAATTGCTGTATGTAGCCGGGGCGCAGTGTTGGGGTGAGCGCCCAACATTGCTTAAATACCCCAATGGCTCGTGAATACATAACCTCTGCAGCAAAAGTCCAACTCATGGCCTTCACGTGGCGGAACTGTTTTAACTAACAGGTAAAGGGGCGACGGCGAGTATCTGGCGCCGGAAAATAACCAGTGTGCTTTAGATGTGTATACACATACATGCATGTGCAGACACATGTGTGCGTGTGTACACATCTAAACTCGAGTGAGACCACAATCTGCTCTAGCAAAGGAAAGGTGCTGAAGACGGAGGCAACCAGCCAGGAGGCGCACCACAGAAATCAGGATGCCACGCACTTACGCAAAATGGAATGTGTCGACTGCTCCTAAAAGTTATGGTGCTCGCCCTGCTTTGGACCCCCAGGCAGGTGCAGTTCCATCCCCAACTACTGGAGGTCCTTCTCAGATGTCCTGTGGAGCCAGGGGACATGAGAATAGAACAGCTGGCTATACTAAACAAAGACTTACAATAATGCACTGGAATGCGGAGGGAGTCAGCAACAAAAAAGTAGAATTAGAAAACATCCGGGACAAAGAAAAAGTAAGCATATGTTGCTTGCAAGAAACTCACCTCAACGAAAATATAGCCTTCAAAATCAGAGGCTACCAGTGTTACCGATCTGACCGAAAGGACAGGCGAAAAGGTGGGATACTTACCCTTGTAAAAAATAACATCACTGCTTCCCAAAGCGAAGTCTATATGAAAGGGGTTGAGTATCAGACACTTAAACTTAAAAAAGGCTATACAGACCTACATCTGATCAATTACTACTGTCCAAGTGACCGTCCACAGGCACTGGACACACTACCATTAACAGAAAAAATGATTGTGTGCGGCGATTTCAACAGCCACTCGCAGAGTTGGGGCTATGATCACATGGACCAGAGAGGAGAGAGACTGGAAGACTGGCAGGATGAGAATAGATTCATCTTGGTTAACAAGCCGTCCGACCCACATACTTTCTACTCGAGATCATGGCACTCTACAACTACACCTGACCTGGCTTTTCATTCACCAGACCTGGAGTGGAACATTACACGAATTGTTGGGAAACAACTAGGTGGCAGTGACCATCGACCAGTCTTTCTAACTGTAGAAAATGAGCTTGTAAGTGAAAGCAGCACCCTCTCGAGGTGGAACTACAAGAAAGCAGACTGGGCAGTGTACAAGCATCGCACCAGCATACTGGTTAGAAACCTGAACACTGAGAAAGACATAAATAAAGTAGTTGAAGAGTTTGGGAAATGCATACTACAGGCAGCGCGAGAAACAGTACCAATAGGAGCCCGTAAACAATATAAACCCTACTGGAGTAGTGAACTGGAACAGTTGCATAATGATGTGGAAGTATGTAGAAAGCAAGCAGAGGCCACACCCAGCCAAGAGCACCACAATAAATTCCAGCATGAAAAAGCCAAATTTCAAAGGGCCAAGCTGCAGGCTAGACAGAAAAGCTGGCAGGAAAAAACAGAGTCTCTGAACTTTGAAAGAGACACAAGGAAATTGTGGAAGCTAATAAAACAACTTAACGATGAGGGCACAGGAGAAACTCAAAAATTGCACTACATAAAGATGGAAACATCTTAACAAGAAAGCAAGTAGCTGACCATTTTGCGGCCAGAGGGCCGGCCACAGCAGAGCACCACGCCTTCAAGGAGTGTCCGCTGGCCAAGCTGGACACGGACTTCCGAGCTCCTAACCACATAAGAAAGTGCGCCAACTGCCTGGGCAAGCATGGAGCAAGATACTCTGGCTGTCCGTACCTGCAACGACACAGAGACGTCTTGAAGATAGCCATCACCACAAGGACACCATACAACGAAACAATGCGGAGGTGCGGGACAGCCACGGGCATCTCGCAAGATGAAAGAGCCCAACTTCAAAAGCAGATAGACGAGTTAAAGAAACAAGTCAAGGCACTGCTGACGCCAAACCCGACCAGCGATAATGAGAAGCTGCTGGCCGACATGAAAGAAATCCAGCTCAACATCAAACAGGAGACTCAGCGCATGGCTGAGATGAAGAAGGAGAACGAAGAAATCCTACAAATGATCAAGACCGAAAGAGAATTGCATAGAGCTGAAATGGAACTCTTTCAAAACAAAGCAACAGAAGCCACACAAGAACTCACAGAGAAACCGCAAGAAGAAAACCAAGAGACCGAGCCTGAAAAGCAAGCTAAAGCCAGCAGCCCAACCACAACGCCCAAGAGGGAACTAGTATACCGTCGGATCTCTGAAGGAGGCACAGAATACCCAGTCGGCAAGGAGGAACTCAAGCGCGAGGAATTCAGAAGGCGCTGGGAAGAAAAAGAAAAGAAGAAGCCTAAGAAACTCCGGGGGAAACCGATGGTATACCCAGTCTTACACTACGACTGAGAGAACGACTTCGAGTATAGATGACGGTAAAATCGTCCCATGGCTGACCACGGAGGAAGAAAACTTTAGGCAGCAGATACGCAAACGCGACAGTGAAAACAGGCAAAAGGAGGAAAATGAAAACGTCGAGAAGCTCCTACAGAAAATACACAAAAAAGGAGACAAAAAGACCAAATAAAAAGTCCTTTTAAGGACTGCAACCAGTCAAGCCAGGAGCCTGCACCAACAAAGAAAACAAGAGGAAACATGCACAAAGGACAGCCGCCGACCGATCCCACTGCTGACGTCACAGACACAAACGCTACATAACCAGTCCGAGATAGGACTCACAAGACAAGAATTAGGGTGAATGAACCCACAAAAACCACGTATCTCAACAATAACCACAGCTGATGAAGCAGGTTAGACGAGGTCGAATTTGGAATTTTTGTTTTTGAAAATTGGAATTGGACATAGACCGCAAGAACACCGCGTGACAAAACCACAGAAGAAGAACCATCTGCAAATTACACCATTAGAGAACTCCTGTTTGCGGACGACCAAGCACTAATAGTAAAACCAGAAGCTGAATTACAAGACTACATGATTAGCCTAAACGAAATGTGTAGGTAATATAACATGAATTATGGTTTTTATATAATTACTAGCTGACCCGGCCCGGCTTCGCCCAGACCCTGGTGGGGAGCATCTCATTTAATTCATATAAGTAGTCATATAAGTTCTCGTTCCCGTTACCGACAATCTGTCTGTCTGTCTGTCTATCTGTCTGTCTGTCTGTCTGACCCGGCCCGGCTTCGCCCAGATCCTGATGGGGAACATCTCATTTAATTCATATAAGTAGTCATATAAGTTCCCGTTCCCGACTATCTATCTGTCTGTCTGTCTGACCCGGCCCGGCATCGCCCAACTCCTGGTGGGGAGCATCTCATTTAATTCATATAAGTAGTCATATAAGTTCCCGTTCCCGACTGTCTGTCTGTCTGTCTGTCTGTCTGTCTATCTATCTGTCTGTCTGTCTGACCCGGCCCAGCCCATGGTGGAGAGCATCTCATTTAAATCATATAAGTAGTCATATAAGATCCCGTTCCCGACTATCTGTCTGTCTGTCTGTCTTGGGTAAATGGAGGAGGGAGGAGGAAGAGGGAGGTGGAGGAGGGAAGAGGAGGGAGGAGGAGACAGGAGACAGGAGGAATAGGGAGGAATAGGAGGGAGGAGGAGGGATTAGGAAGAGGAGGGAGGAGTAGGGTGGAGGAGGAGGAAGAGGGAGAAGGAGGGAGGAGGAGAACGCATGAGGAGGAGGGAGGAGGAGGAGGAGAGGGAGGAGGAGGGAGAGGGAGGAGGAGGGAGGAGGAGAGAGTAGGATGAGGGAGGAGGCGGAGGGAGCAGGAAGAGGGAGGAAGAGGGAGGAGGAAGAGGGAGAAGGAGGAGGGAGGAGAAGGAGGAGGGAGGAGGAAGAGGGAGGAGGAGGGAGAAGGCGGGAGGAGGAGAACGCAGGAGGAGGAGGGAGGAGGAAGAGGAGAGGGAGGAGGAGGGAAAGGGAGGAGGAGAGAGTGGGAGGAGGGAGGAGGCGGAGGGAGAAGGAAGAGGGAGGACGAGGGAGAAGGAGGAGGGAGGAGAAGGAGGGAAGAGGATGAGGGGGAGGAGGAGGAAGAGGGAGGAGGAGGAATGTGAAGGAGGAGGAGGGAGGAGGTAGAGGGGAGGGAGGAGGGAGGAGGAGAGAGGAGGAGGAGGAGGGGAGGAGGAGGGATGAGGAGGAGGGAGGAGGAGGAAGAGGGAGGAGGAGGAATGGGAAGGAGGAGGGGAGGAGGAAGGGAGGGGGGGGGGGAGGAGGGAAGGGAGGAGGAGGGGGAGGAGG
>JACEFZ010015119.1:0-16817 GCA_014155875.1 Cepaea nemoralis
AAAAATGGGTACGAAAAAAGGCTGTGAAAAAATAAAAAAAGGCAGGCTATTTGGGCCCGTTAAAAGACATAACTCCTCATAAAAAACCATACTGGTGGGTGGTTAAACGCAAGCAAGCAAGAGGTAGACAACGATACAGGGGGAAAAGTAACATCAAGAGATGAACGAAATAATTGAAGATTCAAAATGTACAGTCAGGGTGATAGATAGACGTGTTGGAGATCCATTGCACCAAACCCTTCATTGGGGAGACGGCACCTGTTTAAATTGATTTCCGGGGAAGGGTACCCGGCAAACCAAATGCCCGAAAGTGGGAAATTTTATTGGCCGAAAGGTCAAAATATCTCAGCTCTGATGTAACAGCACAACGCAATTAAGTCTAAAAAAAATTTCCCGGCGAACGCAGAAGAGAAGTTTAAATTTGATTTCCAGATAAGCAAAACTAATATGGATAGTTAAGTCCATTCACCATCTTAGCTGGTAGAGGATAGACTATCCTAGACTTTATGTCACCTCTACATTTGAGGGCAGCGTCTGTGACGTATGGGGAAAGAACGTAGTTTCTGAATGCGGGCACAGTGGGTTCGGAGTCAGCCGTGTTCGATTTAGGAGCAGATCTCATTGCGTTGATATAAAAACTGTATCAGCGTCGCTCGTTCAGAAAGCAATATGAACGTACGTGGGTGTGTTGGTGTGTGTGAGCGCGCGTGCCAGTGTGTGTGTGTGTGTGTGTGTGTGTGTGTGTGCGTGTGTGTGTGAGGAGGAAGACGACGACTAGGAGAATGAGAAGGGAACTAATCGTTAGGGTATTTATAACACTGGCTCAAGTAAGCCCGGTGTGTGTGTGTTTGTGTGTGTGTGTGTGTGTGTGCGCGCGCGCGCAAGTTTACGTTCAGTATTTCGCCATTGCTTTCTGAACCACCGGCACCCATACCATTTTATAAAAAACCCAACGTAACGCCGTCTGCTGGCAAATCGCCCACAGCTGTGTTTCTAACGCGTATGGCGGATTACGAACTGCGTCCGTAACACCTTGGTCACGGAGCTGACTAGAAATGTCAACAATATAAAATAATATCCTTTTACAGGACATCGCTGTCAACATCAGCATCTTTCAGCTGATTGTTGATTTCTTGGCAAGATTACGCTCAGTAGTTTGCCATTGCTTTCTGAGCGACCGGCTCACATACCCCGTAAGTTACCGACGCGACCAGAACCGCTAACCCCTACGCCAGGAAGACAGGCAATGCAGCCTTACTGAAGACAAATACAGAAAACAAGGGACGTTGCGGCGATTAGCCTTCATCAGCAAACCACAATATAAAAACGTTCTAATGTTTTCGTCTTTCCAATCTTCTCATTCAGGTATAAGTTAATGTAATCACCGTGTCTGTCCCCGTGTTTATTTGTTGTCTTAGGTCTGCATTGAGGCATGATATTATGGAACCAAGTGAATAAAAACAGAATGAACTGAATAGGTGGTCTTAAATGAGCGGATGTCTTACTTAACTGTACATGAAGTACTGTGCATCTCAGAGAAGACGAGATTCCATTAAGAAAACATAATTCCTGTAGCACTAATCTTCTGTGGGTATGTGAAGTTGGTCATCATCATGTGCCAGGTCAAATAGCGTTGGCGGTCATGTTTCGCCTTATTACGCGATCATCAGAGTCGTAGATCTGTTCTTTGTTCTTGTCTCAACCATGCCACCTGGTCAAGTCATCCAGATAGTTACTTCTCTGCCTTTCCTTTGTTCTTTTCCCTTGAATTTTGCCAGCTGTCACCAAGTTCTCTAGTTTATGTCTTCTCATAACGTACCCAAAACACATTTAGACTGCGTCTAATTTCTTTAATAAGCTTACGGTTTTAATTTGCTTCTTGTCGGAATTGGTCACTGGTTGTATTGTCTGTCCATGATATTCTTTACATTGTCTTCGGAAACAACGTTATGTGATGTGTTAGGAATATCATGTTTTGTAGGTCTGAATGCACAGAGGAATAGGCGGATAGTCGTTGCCTCGCGTAGCGAACGTTGAGTGTTGACACCACACTCTTTTCCGATCTAGCTAATGCCATTGTGACAGTAAGGTCCTACCCGCTACACCAACACTCCCGCTATGGAAGATTACATTGTTCATATATGACCTCTGTAACTTAGTTGCACATCCTTTACAGGACGTCGCAGTCGCTTCCAGCATTGTTTGGCTGTTTGTGATTTCTTGGCAAGTTTACATTCAGTAGTTTGTTACTGCTTTCTGAACGATCTGGACACATACCATTGCATGAAACGGGAGAGTGTCTGCTTCCAAATCGCCTGCTGCTGTGTTTCGAACGCGGTATGCGGAATTACGAATTGTGTTTGTAACCCATTCGTCACAGCGCAGGCTGTCGGAAAAAGACGGAAGATGAAATGAGCATGAAATGGCTCTACAGTAGAGGGAAGAAAGACGGAAGATGAAATGAGCATGAAATGCTTCTACACGTGAGAGAAGAAAGACGGAAGCTGAAATGAGCATGAAATGCCTCTACACGTAAAGGAAGACAGGGGAAAACTAAACTGGACAGAAATGTGCCTGCATGTCCCATGTGTTGAAGAGGAAAGTTGATTAGGAAGGCTATATGACTAGTGCATACTAGCAGCTATACAACGTTGAGTTTATTTCATTGTCACAGACCAGGATGATTCATGCAAATAATGAAAAGGACAGAGAATGAATGAATGAATGAAAAGTAATGACGGTATGATCATTGTGGAATTAATGTCCGCCTTTATGACGAGCTGTGTTCACAGACGAGAAGGCAGCTCTGACAAGAGCATTTGTCCTCTTCTATTACAACGCGCCATTGCATGCCTTCTTCTTGAGTTCAGTATTATAAGGGCATTAATCAAAGGACTATCTTCCATCGCAGCTTTCACGCATCAACACCTGCAGAATCATGGCCACCTTATCAAGAATTCCCTGATGACCTAGAAGACTTCCAAATATTTCACCCTCACTCTTTCTCTGTCTCTGTCCGTCCCTTCGCGGCTCCTACTAGGAACCACTTTTCCTCATCATATTTTCATTTATATCCCCGCTCTGAGAGGAAAGATGGATGGGCGAGGAACGTCGACGCCAAGACCCATTGCACTTTCATTTTGAAGACAGATAGCAAAGTGCGTCCGGCGTGTCATGCCCGACTACGGGCTTTCAAGCTTGAATGATTGCGTCCTGAAATTCAAAAACAAAGTGATGAACAACTACGATGACAGAGGCAACAGTAAGTCACTGCCATTGCTCGACAAACGTTCCTTATTTATTTTTCTAACGATATCCTAGGGCGTACGTAACACTTTATCACGGAGAAAGTCTAAGATTGCATTTATGTCTCCCAAGATTTCTTTTCTGGGTAACTGTATAAAAACGATAATTGAAGAAGTTAAACGTTGCAGTTAAGATTACGGAAATGCCTCCGTTACCGTTGTTTATGTTGGCTTTGATGATAACGGTAATTATGTTGTTTTTATTTGTGCTGTTGGGTAACGACGCTTGTGTGTCGTCATGTTTCTGCCGTTTATGTTAGTTTATTGTACAGCTTTCTGGTGTTGCTGTTTGCTTTTACGTGTTTGCTTCAAACTTATGAAGTAAATATGTTCAAGTAGTGGGGACGGAGTGGTGGTGGTGGAGAGTGGGAGGGGGGATATTTGGCTTAGGGAAAGTGAACACAGTTTTCACAATATGCAGGGGCTGCCGGATCAGCAAAGCAATGCTTTTACTGTCAGCCATCGAAGCTTCGATTGTAGATCAGTTGCTGACCAAGACTTAGAGCCTGGTATATCCTCCCCTGATATTTAGTCTTTGGTTGCATTCCCTCACAATAGAAAAAGGCTTGTATCTTTTCATTTGCGCTTCTCAATCCAAAATCCTAGGCACAATGTGGGGTGTCCAGTTTGGCGAGCGCCGCCCAAAATTCTGCGCTAACAGAAAGCAGGTAGTACTGACTACTGTCATACGGTAGAGCACATCCACATGTAGGCACACGGAAAAAGCAGGTGCTATTAAATTTTATATTAAATTATTTGCGGTGTTATACTCTAGGCTCTTACTACTGTTTAATCTCTGTGTCCAAGGGTGATTAATAAGGTCTGGAAAGGAAATTGTAACCAGCCACTCCCTTAAGCCATCATCATCAATATATTTCATGCCAACAGGCGTAGCTGTTCATGTCGCTCCACAGACCTCATTCCTTGATGATCTTGGACAACTCTACTGAAAAAAAATTCCCTCGTGCCACCGTCTCAGTCCTTGATATACTCTGACAACTCTACTGGTGATATTCTTCCTCGCCACCATCTCATACCTTGATGTTCTCTAACAAATCTGCTGATTGTATTCTTCCGTGCCTCCGCCTCAGTCCTTGATGTTGTCTGACAACTCTAATAATGATATTCCTCCGCGCCACCATCTCATTCCTTGATGTTCTCTGACAACTCTAATAATGCTATTCCTCCGCGAAACCATCTCATTCCTTGATGTTCTCTGTCAACTCTATTAATGATATTCCTCCGCGCCACATCTCATTCCTTGATGTTCTCTGACAACTCTAATAATGATATTCCTCCGCGAAACCATCTCATTCCTTGATGTTCTCTGACAACTCTAATAATGATATTCCTCCGCGCCACCATCTCATTCCTTGATGTTCTCGGACAAATCTGCTGAAGATATTCCTCCGTGTCACCTCCTCAGTCCACCCAGCATCATGCCTCTCTCTTTGGCTGTGCCACTTGTCCCCACAGATCTGACCAGTCGTCCAAGACTGCAGTCTGTCTATTTCTTAAGTTGTATGTCCTTTGCACGCCAAGCTGAATTTCTAGTCAAGTTTTACGTTCAGTAGTTTGCCATTACTTTCTGAACTATAATTCAAAGTTGAAGCCCAACTGATTAGAGTAGGGGATTAACCTCTTACACCACCGTCAGGACACAGGAAGATTAAGCATAATCGCTATTAACTCCGAGGCCAAATAGACCTCTCTCTTTCTTATATTTGCATACAATATTCTACTGTCAAAAGCCTCTATGACGCTATCGTTGTTATAGTATGTCCAGAAATGAATGCCTTCATTCACGATCAATTATTTTGAAAACTGTCTCTTGCATCGTTATGAAATTTTCCCTGCCGTCTTATATTTACCCCCACCCAAGGAATATGTCTTTGATAGATCCAAAAGCAACTTAAATCATGGAAAGCGGTGACATGTCTTTGATGTTTTGGTGAAAAACTAGTGATTTCTCGCTAACAAACTTATTTTAAAGCAATGTCCCGTTCCAATACGCGAGGCCCTTGTCATAAGGCCAATCCCATGTCCCACGGGAAAATTAACTATTCAACGCTAATGTTTCCGTGTGAAGACGTAATACATTTAATAATGTGCACTTCATCTCTGACCCGTAAATTATATACCGCATATAAACAAACTTTGAAATCTGCTGTACAATCTCCAGAACAAAAAAATGTTTGTTGGGTGGACATAATGATAAGATTATATGCTAAATCTCATCATTTTCCCTCAGTTGGTTACTGAGATATGACATTTTATATTGGGGCAGACAAAAGTTTATAGTTACTCTGGCAGTCCAAGGTATTCGCAACATTCGTCTACGGAACCAATCCTTCTAAGCCACGGAACAAATATACCATCATGGAATTCCCCATTTTGTAAAGTAAAAAGACAAACGTCCATATCTTCACTCAACAAAGTACGTCTGGAAACAAAACCTGGACACCGTACCTCTAAACTACCTCACCTCCCTCCTCTACCCCCCTTCTCTCTCTCTCTCTCCCCTGCGCCACAAACTATTTCTAACCTCCGTTCAACATTACATGACCGGTTCTGAATGATTTGCACCCGAGCTGTGTTCATGTCTGTCAACGGACCATCAACTAGTGAAAGCATTAGCTGTAGCTAGGTTTTCTTTGGCTGACGTGTGGCGCAGGGGTTCCTGACACGCCTAATCTCACGGCCTTCACTGCCTGGTAACGGCTTGTAAAATGGGATATTCATGAGTGACTTATCGCGCCGAGAGCCTGTTTAAGTTGCTTGACATGTGGGACCAGGAGCTGGGCCAGTTCGTGCAGCCAGAGCTGGCAGATCTACGAGCTGCAGGGGCGGGTCAGTTGTTTGTTGTAAGAGATCAAGGCAGTGACGTGCGGTTATGCATTATATCATATCTATAGCTTATCTCCCTTGCCACAAGCACGCCAGGGGCGGATCAACTCAACCCGGAGTCGTTCAGGGGGAAATCCAGAGCTAATCTTGTATCTGCTCTGAACGTATACATCGCGTTAGAAACATTAATGTATGTACGTATATATATGTATATATGTATTTATGTATGTGTATATAAGTAGCTAGGTAGGTAGGTATATGATGTTTGAGACTTCATTATCATCATCATCAAGTGCCCTGCCAGCTGGCGTTGGCGTTCATGGCTCTCCACAGATCTCGGTCTTTGGTTTTCTGGATCAGCTCTGCTGATGATATTCCTCCATGCCACTGTCTCAATCCATCCAGCATAATTTCTCGTTGTCTGCCTCTGCCTCTTTTCCCTTCGATCTTTCCAGTTGTCATGATGTTCTTCAATGTCTCTCTTCTCATCACATGACCAAAGAAAGCTGTTTGTCTCTTTCTTATTGTTGTATATAGTGTTCTAGATTCATTAGCCTCTTTCAGGCAACGTTGTTAGTTATTCTTGCAGTCCAAGAAATTCGCAACCTTCGTCTTAAAAACCACATTTCTGTTGCTGCTAAGTTCTTCCTAATTTATTCATTTATATTCCAAGATTCACTGCCATACAGCAAAACTGGTTCTATATAGCATTTCAGCATTCTCTTTCTTACATTCATTGATAGCGACTTATTGCATAAGATACTCTTCATTTTCTGAAATGCGGCTTTGGTTTGCCACATTCTGCTCTTAATCTCTGTTGTACATCTTCCATCAGATGTTATAAATGCCCCTAGGTATCTAAAATTATCCACTTGGTTGAGAATTTCCCCTTCTATTTCTATGTCACATTTTTGTGTCACATGTTCTTTGATATCACCATTGTTACTGTTTTCTTGATATTCAAGGAGAGTCCTTTCTGTGCACTCTCTGTTACTACAATGTCGAACAATTGTTGTAGGTCTGTTGCTTTATCCGCCATCAATACTGTGTCATCTGCATAGCGTTTAGTGTTTATATTATAACCTCCGATTAGTATTCCTGGCTTCTCTTTCATCTCTCTGTGACTTACTAAGGAATTTTACATTCAGTAGTTTGCCATTTATTTATGAACGGCCGATGCCTCATACCATCGAAATCAATGCAAAGCGATCAGCTTCCAAAATGCCCGCATCTAATTTTGAAAACTCGACTCGATGTGGCAGAGAATTTCGAAACTGCGTTTCACTTTCCCCTTAGCCACAAGGAAAGGTATAATCGAAAAACACAGGCCACAATCACTTTTCTTTACATATTGCAACAACTTGAGCAAAATTACACTAAGTAAGTGCCTATAAAAATCACCAATGCGGAACTCGTGGAGATGACTAGACAAATACCAATGAACCAAGCGGTGAAGAAAAGACAGCCCATACACAGAGACATTCCGAGAATAGTACAACCAGAAAAAGCTTTAGTCTGCAACCGACGGGGCAAGAGAAATAGAGACAAGTATAAAAATTCACGGAGAAGGTAGATATAGACAGAAATTAACAACATGGGAAGGATATGAGCAAAGTTGCACGGGATAGCTAAGGACATGGGAACTTGGAGTGAGCTGGTTGGAGGCCTACATCCTATTGGGAGGTAAAGTAAGTGTAAAAAAAAGTGGAGTTGCCTTTGCTTCCTTGCTGTCGGGCCTACAACATGAGATGGCACTATCTCAGCATGACCTAAAGTGCTAAATGAAGAATATTGGAAGGAAGTGTTGGGAGAAGCCCGCATTCTGGCGTTGAAGTCAGCATAGACTAGGTAACTCTAAATCTAACTCCTCATCATATTCCTTGCACACACAACAAGTTAGGTGCTTATCCTTTACAGGACGTTGCAGTCAACTCTAGAATTTTTAGGCTGTTTGTGACTTCTGGGCAAGCTTACATTCAGTAGTTTGTCATTGCTTTCTGTATGAGCAGGAGTCATACTATTGTACGAAAACCAACGCATGGCGGTCTGCTTCCAAATCGCCCGTAGCTGTGTTTTGAACGCAGTATGTCGGATTACGAATTGCGCCCGTAATTCCATCGTCACAGATCCGGCTTTGTTGCAAAGGTACAACTATTTATTCTAAGCATTCAAGGCACCAACACAAAAAAGAAATAAGGGAGGTCGGCATATTCGAATGGATAATAGCACTTGCTCTTAAACATTCGGAGTGGTGATGCTGTGGTAGCGGGTTCAACACCTACAACGGTCAGTTGGACTAAAATGTTAACTTCTCATAATTGACTTGGGGAAGTAAATAGCAAGCACCTCAGAAGTCGGAGTTTCTTCGCCTGATTTAGAGGGACACTGGGAATTATCATCAACATCATGTGCCATGCCGATAAGCGTGGGCGGTCATGCTTCGCCATCTCCCATGATCACCAGAGTTGTGGATCAGCTCTGTGTTCTTGTCGCGACCATATAACATGGCCAAGCTATCCAGGTATTTACTTCTCAGCCTACCCCCTTGCCAGTTGTCACCAAGTTCTCCAATTTATTTCTTTTCATAACACGTCCAAAAAATGTTGATTGTCTGCGTTTATTTTCTCTAATTAGTTTACGGTTTTCATATGTTTCTTGTAGGACTTGGTCATTAGTTTTTCTGTCTGTCCATGGTATTCTTTGCATTTTCCTAAGAAACGGTTATATGATTCTATGTAGCATTTCAGCACTCTTTTTCTCGTTGCAAATGACATATTTGCATTGGTCAGTATGTTTTCAACTTGCAAAAGGCTACCTTCGCCATGGCGATTCTTCAAGGCATCTTCCATCATATGTTATGACTGTTCCGAGATAAATGTACCGATTCACTTGGTTAAGAATATTTTCATTTTCTTGTATATTACATCGGTGTTTCCTTCTTCCTAGTGACGACCATAAAATGTGTCTTCTTAGAATTTAATTCTAGCCCTAGTTTTTCACAGTGTGCAACAACCGCATCTACTAAATGTTGCAAATACTGCTCATCGTCTGGTAACAAGGAATACTAATCCATACGCAAAAATCAGTCCAGTGCACTATAAGTGTACGGACTACCCTTAGCTTTAAAGTGAGTGAACAAAACAAAAAAACATCAACACAAAAGAATGACTAGCAAACCAACCAACCAACCTAACGACCGACCAGCAAACCATTTCCCAACATTATGTGGAAATCGTACAATCCAACAAAGCACGACAATCTTAATCCCAACATGACATCCCAATTTAAACCCAGAGCCGGACAGCCTGAAACGTAACTGAAACATGGAAATGAAACATTCTCTCCGAACAGCGAAATCCGGACCAGGATAAGTTAACTTGTCCTAACGAGTTAATTCCCTTTGAACTGAAACAAAACAACCAGGAGTAAGCTAAATTAGCCAGGCTTTGAAGTCATAAAAACGCCATAGACCAAGCAGAGACACTAATGCTGCATTAGGAGTCCAGTTACGACATGGACGAGAATTTACAAAAGCTATTTGTTTTTTACAGAGGTTCTTAAAGTTGTCCTTTGACGCTGTACTATCGACATGAGAATTTGTGACTACTACTAGAAATTGCAGTTATAAGTATATTTCAGGCGAACGAAAGAAGAAGAAGAAGAAGAATTTGTGTTCATCAATAATAAAAGTTAGTTGCATATCCTTTACAGGACGTTGCAGTCAATACCATTAATACCTAAGGCAAAAAGAGTTATCGTTGTTTTTAGCAGATTAAGTGTATTAAGTTGATTTATCGTCTTAAGCAACGTCCCGTGACTATGAAGGGCTTATATATCGCCCAAATGTTGCCACTGACTTATGATACAACGTATTTGCTACCATTTGAACAAATGTTAGGTCATAACTGTGACACACCCCTGCTTCCCATTTTCCGCTATCCATTTTTGTTTGGTCTAAATCTAATGTTTGCTTGACACTGTATCTGTTAATAATTCGCTTCAGATAATCACATGACGCACAGGGACGTGGAGACCTAATGGGGCTGCTCTGGTCCCTTTGGGAACCGCGAGCTCTTCAAAAATAATAATACTATTATGGAGGTCTGCATGCGGAATGGATAAGTGCTCTCGCTCTTAAATTTACGGTGGTTTGATGGCGAGGTCGTGGGTTCAAACCCTACATAGGTCAGTTGGACTAAAATGTTGACTTCTCGTCCTTGATTTGGGGACGAATGAACACATTTTGTTTCTCAAAATTGTGCACGCATGCCCATCTTGCATTATGTCCATCTTATCTCTCTGCCCTCATACATGCATCAGCATCAAGTGCCATGCCGGCTTGTATAGGCGTTCATGACTCTTCACAGATCTCGGTCTTTGGTTTTCTGGATCAACTCCACCGTTGATATATTCCTCCATGCCACCGTCTAAATCCACCCAGCATAATTTCTCTTATTCTACCTCTGCCTCTCTTCCCCTCGATCTTTCCAGTTGTTATGATGTTCTCCAATGCCTCTATTGTCATCACATGACCAAAAAAAAAAAAAGCTGCTTGCCTCTTTCTTAATGTTGAATATAATGTTCCAGTTTCTTCAGCCTCTTTCTTAATGTTGAATATAATGTTCCAGTTTCTTCAGCCTCTTTCTTAATGTTGAATATAATGTTCCAGTTTCTTCAGCCTCTTTCTTAATGTTGAATATAATGTTCCAGTTTCTTCAGCCTCTTTCTTAATGTTGAATATAATGTTCCAGTTTCTTCAGCCTCTTTCTTAATGTTGAATATAATGTTCCAGTTTCTTCAGCCTCTTTCAGACAGTCGTCGTCAGCTACTCTGGCAGTCCAAGGAATTCACAATACTCGTCTCAGGAACGACACCTCTGTTGCTTCTCATACACTGTTTCATTCATACATTACTTATGAAGCTAATCTTAGACAACAACAATAGAGGCAATATGCATTAAAATGCAAGAGAAATGTGCAATGATCAATAATACATGATTCACTAAACTAATTTTTGAAACGGCAATTATAAGTAGCTAAGATTGATGTAATGTACCACAGTTAGGGTAATGTTTATTATACTAGTTGTCCCTTGAAAATGATTATTATTGTTATAATTTTTTTTTTAAAGCGACAAGTACATCAGGAGTCGCAGTTCGTTCGCCTGATGGCGAGGGACACTGGTAATAGGGAAAGCTAATCCACATGCAAAATCAATCAAGTGCACCAGAAGCAGCAGTACGTATATGGACTACGTTTGAGTGCAAAGCGAGTGAATGCAACAACAATAAAATGCCGTTGTTTTTCTTTTAGTGCCGGTCTGGATCATAATCGGCGAGAAGAAAAGGGGTTTCTGAGCCTGAGGTATTAAAGCCGCCTGGTTAGTACAGTCGCCGTGTACTGTGCATATTAAGGATCCGCTCCCCCAAAAAATCCCCCCGAAAAATTGGATCAGCTCTGTGTTTTTGTCCTGATCATGCCATGTGGCCAAGCCATCCAGGTATTTACTTCTCCGCCGTCACTTTATATTCTTCCCCTCAATTTTGACATTTGTCATCAAGTTCTCCAATATATTTCTTCTCATAACATGCACGAAAAATCTTGACTGCCTGTGACTAATTTCCCCAATCAATTTACGGTTTTCATCTGCTTCTTGTATGACTTCTCATTTGTTTTTCTGTCTGTCCATGGTATTCTTTGCATTGTCCTCAGAAACCACATTTCCACTCCCATTAGATGTTGTTCAGCTTGTCTGCTCATTGTCCGCGTCTCACATCCACACAAAAGTACATGGTCTTTTAGGAGTCCCCGAAATTAGACAGTTCGTGTTATTTACTCCACTAGACTATATAAGGCTGAGGAAGAAGGTAATGGCGTATTCACAACATGGAACCTGGCGATGTCATCTACTAGAAGACACAATTGTATGTAATGCGTATCCAAGGTTTTATTTGCATTCTTCCACAGAACACCAACAGCAGCAGCAACAACAACAGCTACTACTTCCACTACTACTACTACTACTACTACTACTACTACTACTACTACTACTACTACTACTACTACTACTACTACTACTACTACTACTACTACTACTACTACTACTACTACTACTACTACTACGACTATATAGTGCCATAGTGTTTACCTTCTTCTGCCTCTTCGTCATACTGCATCTTCTTGCTTCTCCTTCTCCTCCTCCTCCTCCTCTTCTTCTTCTTCTTCTTCTTCTTCTTCTTCTTCTTCTTCTTCTTCTTCTTCTTCTTCTTCTTCTTCTTCTTCTTCTTCTTCTTCTTCTTCTTCTTCTTCTTCTTCTTCTTCTTCTTCCTCTTCTTCTTCTTCCTCCCCCTCCTTGTCTTCTTCTTCTTCATCTTCCTCATCGTCTATTATCTGAGTGTGTGGGAAGAGTGAGTGGCGTTCCACACAGCGTGGAAACCGCTGCGCCGATGGCTAGCATACGTGAGAGTCTCTGCATACGCTGTAAACACAAACCAGCTGTCTGTAGAAACCACGTAAATATATTACAGGTGGTCTTTCTGTTAGTTCTGACACAGGCATGAAGGTTTGTTACAATGTGCACATCATGTGTTGGGGTCTTTCTGTCTGTCTGTCTGTCTGTCTGTCTGTCTGTCTGTGTCTGTCTGTCTGTCTGTCTGTCTGTCTGTCTGTCTGTCTGTCTGGCTGTCTGTCTGTCTGTCTGTCTGTCTGTCCGTCCGTCCGCCCGCCCGTCTGTCTGTCTGTCTGTCTGTCTGTCCGTCCGTCCGTCCGTCCGTCCGTCTGTCTGTCTGTCTGTCTGTCTGTCTGTCTGTCTGTCTGTCCGTCCGTCCGCCCGTCTGTCTGTCTGTCTGTCTGTCTGTCTGTCTGTCTGTCCGTCCGTCCGTCCGCCCGTCTGTCTGTCTGTCTGTCTGTCCTGTCCGTCCGTCCGTCCGTCCGCCGTCTGTCTGTCTGTCTGTCTGTCTGTCTGTCTGTCCGTCCGTCCGTCCGTCCGCCCGTCTGTCTGTCTGTCTGTCTGTCTGTCTGTCCGTCCGTCCGTCCGTCCGCCCGTCTGTCTGTCTGTCTGTCTGTCTGTCTGTCTGTCTGTCTGTCTGTCCGTCCGTCCGTCCGCCCGTCTGTCTGTCTGTCTGTCTGTCCGTCCGTCCGTCTGTCTGTCTGTCTGTCTGTCTGTCTGTCTGTCTGTCTGTCTGTCTGTCCGTCCGTCCGTCCGTTCGTCCGTCCGTCCGCCCGTCTGTCTGTCTGTCGTGTACTTCAACAACAACAGTAATTGCTGTTTCTGCTGCTGCTGCTGCTACTACTATTACAACAACAACAACAACAACAACAACACCTACTACTACAACTACTACTACTACTACTACTACTACTACTACTACTACTACTACTACTACTACTACTACTACTACTACTACTACTACTACTAGTAGTAGTAATCCATTAGGTGGGAAGTCAAACCTGACTGCTCGTTGTGCGGAGGCCATCACATTCCCAGAGTCTGATCATCATCATCAAGTGCTCTGCCCGCTGGCGTAGGCGTTCATGTCTCTCCACAGATCTCGGTCTTTGGCTACTGGATCAACTCTGATGATGAATAATCCCCCATGCCACCGTCTCAGTCCATCCAGCATCATCTCTGTTGGTCTGCCTATGCCTCTCTTCTTCTCTATCTTTCCAGTTGTCACGATGTTCTTCAAACCCTCTCTTCTCATCACAAAACCAAAGAAAGCCTTTCTGTCAATTTTTTTTTTAAAATTGCTGAATATAATGTTCTAGTTTTAATAGCCTCTTTCAGGAAATCGTCGTTAGTTACTTTGGCAGTTCAGGGAATTCGCATCATTCGTCTTAGGAACCACATCTCTGTTTCTGCCATGTTCTTAATAATTTGTTTATTTACACTCCAAGATTACTGCCAGACAGCAAAACTGGTTTTATACAGCACTTCAATACTCTCTTACATTCAATGATAGTGACTTACTGCATAAGATATTGTTAATTTCCTTTGCTTGCTCTGTTCTGTTCTTAATCTCTGTTGTCCATCTTCCATCTGATGTTATAACAGTATTCATTTACATATATATATTTTTTTTTTCCCAGCGCCAGACCATTGCTGTATTCTAATACCTAATATTCTGACACATTTGCAAAAAGAAAGATGAGGATCTGGTATTATCCTTTGCACATGATGCTTCTTACAGAATTAGTTATCCATTGGCAATTCCATTAGTTGATTCGGTGTCAAAGGATAATATATCTCCAAATATGACCTCCCATTTGTACAGAAGGACGATATATTGCTATTCTAGTGTCATCGTGTTATTTGGTTTGTTCTTTAGTCTCTTCCGAAACTGCAATGTTCAATGAACAGAAATGTTCATTATAATACTTGTTCATTTGACTTGTCTACCATGTTTGATCCACATTTACTTTTTGTACGGCACTGAATCAGCCAAACTCGTTTTTTTTTGTTCGCCCGCTCGCTTTGAACTCAAGCGTGGTCCATACACACTATTTATAGTAGTGATGGACTCAATTTTGTATGTGGATTAGCTTTCTCTATTAATAGTGTTCCTCGCCATTACCCACGAACCCACTCCGACTTCAGAGATACTTGTAATTTACGTCACCAAGTCAAGGACGACAGGTCAACATTTTAGTCCAACTGTCCGGTGTAGGGGTTGAACCGCTAACCTCGGCATCAGCACACCGGATGTTTAAGATCCAACCTCATTAATTAGATACAATTTGCGAAGTAGTAGCTTTTAGAAGAGAGTTAATGCAACAGTGATTTCCCCTTGCCTTCCGCTGATATATGTATGGCTTTACCGCAATTGCCCCTGAAGGATGGCAAGAGAGCCGGCAAGGGAAGAAGGAGGTGAGCGGGTTACATGTAGCTCCTCTTCTTATCCGCTGACAGAGACAGATGCTTCATCAATGACAACTCGTCTCCTCTCAGTTACCACCACTTCTATTGTTCCACGGCGAGTATGTAACGTAACTGCGGCTACCATCTATATGAGAAGAGCCCTCGAGTTGTAGGACAGGCTGCTCTGTCTTTGACATTACTACTACTATTACAACTATCCATGTTGCAGCTGCTACAATTATCTTTGCAGTTGTGGCTACTTGCTGCTGTTATAACTACTACTACTACTACTACTACTGCTGCTGCTGCTGCTGCTGATGTGTTCACCCACTAATATTGTTTTTCCTCGGAATCTCCAATATGACAATATAAATAACTGAAACAACTGCGCTCAAATTTACACACCATCCCTTCTTCCTCCCTTCCACCATACCAATTTACAAATCCCATCTATCCCCCCACAGCAAAAGTAATGATACGCCACTGTCACTGAATCATTAGATACGTCATCGTGGTGATTTACTAAAGGGAAGACATCCTGCACCCCAAACACAACGGCCGGCCAGCACTTACATAAAGCACAGGTAATTTACAAGGTATAAATAATCCGCCATCTGTTAAGGCGCATTTTTCTGCCGGCTCCTTATTGCTAAAGACCTGACAGGGTTAAGCCGGCAGTCTCCAATAAAAATATGCGAGCTTACATAAGGTCTGTGGCATCTTCCGTTTTACTCACGCTTGTCAGAAAAGAAAGCCAATATATTTTGTCGTGCCGGCTGCCGTTCTTGTTTCGTCTGAACGCGTTTTGGGTGAAATCCCATAAATTTTCAGCCGTGAAAAATGGCCAATGTTTGTAATTGTGAAACTGGTTTTTGCAAGTCTTAGTAGAGATCTTCCGTCTTGAATGACGTCACGTGGGCTTTTAAAAGAGTTGTTTGTGTAGGTAGGGCTCTGAATAACTGAGATTTGTTTGCAACTATGTTGTTTGAAGTTTATGTTTGCAACTGATTTTGAGATTTGTTTGCAACTATATTTTTGGGGAAATTACTGTTTGCAACTGTTTTTTGAGATTTATTTGCAACCACGTTTATTGAAGTTACTGTTTGCAACTATGTTTTTGAAGTTACTGTTTGCAGCAGTATTTTTTTTTTCCTAACCTACGATTTCTGTAGTTATAATATTGGTTTTAAAGACGAGAGAATGGACTTCATTGCACCGAGTTGCACCCATCATCGCTCGGATCTTACCCCAGGCCGGCATGCCGAAGGAGTCTCCCAAATTTCAGTCCAGCACTACTAGAAATAGTGTGTATGGACTACGCTTGAGTTCAAAGCGAGCGAGCGCAAAAGAAAACCAACCTTTTTACATCCGTTGCTTCTCTTACGGACCCCGCCAACGCAGAAGCGACATTAGGTCACTGATGCCATTCCACATCAGTAGTAAGGGATGCGACTTACACACGTATTTTGACATCCAATATGGCGGCTGATGGCGGCTGTTAGTTTTATGAAGGTATTTTTGGGGCCGGGTGATTTTTGGCGGGTAAAATCCCGGGTCTATTTTTTTTGGGGAAAATCTGTGAAAGTAATTAAGGTTGGTCTATTTTTTTGGTGGGAACGGTGTGAAATATTTTTGGCGGGTAAGTGTGAAAGTAAATAGTGGGAAAGTGTATGAAGGGGTTGAAGGGAATGTTATTTTGGTTACGTAGGGTATATTAGTATGTGTGGCGGCGTGATGTATAAACTGGCAAGGGTGTGACGGGTCGGTACCAAGTGTGTTAAGTGTGGGTGATAGTAGTGTCTTAGTGAA
>JACEFZ010015120.1:0-15076 GCA_014155875.1 Cepaea nemoralis
GTTATCTAATTGGAACCGACTAAATCGCAGTAACGCAGGTCTCGCTAAAAATAATTACTAATAATAAAATGACATCAAGAAATCAACGACAGCGGTAAAATGCTGGTGTTGACAGCGATGTCCTGTAAAGGATATGCAAAAAAAAAAAGTCAGATAATCAAAATTCACCACACACACGCACACACACGCGCGCGCACACACACACACATACACACACACATACACACACACACAACGGACCTCAATTATAACCTACGCTGCAGAAGCAGATTGAACGCGGCCGAATGTGTAATTATTTCCCCCTCATAAATACTGAATTATAATTATGCACATGCAGCAAGAAATTGTTTCGCAGAGGAAGTTAATGTCAAGTATACTCAGTCTGTTGGTGGGGAGGGGGGGGGGGGGGGGGTAGAATGCAACAACTGCAGATTTATTGAAGAAAATTACACTGCAATTAGAGCGACATTTTTGAAGGTTCACGTGTGGAAATGCTGTAGTAAACAGAAATGCATAAGGAATCACAGGTCAAAACAATTTACCAAAAATCAACAAAAAACTACGGTTTAGATCATGATTATAATTTTATATGAATTGTGACATTAGCACTCAATAATCATGTTTGTACTTAATACGTTCGCCCTGACATCAAGGTGGGCAATCATAAGGTTTCGGCCATCCAATCAAGGTATAGTCCATTAACAGACACATGCATCCCAGAAACTAAGCGTAAACAGTTTACCTTCGCCATTCTACCCCTAGCGTTTGTGTCAATACGGTCATCTAGCCATTAGCACCCGGGAATTTATAATGGCCAGTATTTTTTTTTCGTTCGTTCGCTTGGAACTCGAGTGTAGTCCACACTTGGCAGATTTTTGCTTTCCAATTGCCAGGGGAACTCACTCCGATTTCTGAGGTACTTGTAATTTACTCCATAAGTCAACATTTCAGTCCAGCTGACCGGTGGTTCCGGTGGAACCTCGCCATCAGCGCACCGGAAGTTTAAGAGCGAGAGCTCGGATCCACGCGTCTATTCTAACCTCCAATAGCTAGAATGAACACAATGCAACGATCAGACGCCCATACCTAGTTTATTCTGAATACAAACAATTCACTAGTTTTGCATTACTTTCTGAATGGCCGACGCCCATACCATCGAAAACAGCGCACATGGTCTGCTTCCAAATCCACCGCGGCTGATTTTGAACCCTCGACCCTGAATAAAGGATGAATACAATAAACAGTTTAATTACCCACTAAGCTACTTCTACGGTGTTTGAATTTTATGACATTGTAAAATAAGTTAGTTGTATATACTTTACAGGACGTCACAGTTAACCCCAGCATTGTGACTGTTTGTGATTTCTTGACACATTTACGTTAAGACGTATGCCTCTGATTTGTGAACGAGCGACACTCATACCATTTGTATGAAAACCAACGCAAAGCGGTCTGCTGCCAAATCGCCCACAGTTGTGTTTGGAAAGCGGTATGAGGGATTACGAATTGCGTCAATAAACCAATAAACCCATCGTTACAGAACCCGGCGACATTGTAAAGGAAGGAAAACTAAGTCAGCCGAGACGCTTGGAATCGGCAACTAGAACTTCGGTGAAAGCATAGCATTAGCCCAAAAGTTGTACTCTCTCCAAGATTAACATTGGGACAACTTTACACTTCGTGCCAAACGGCAGTTTAATCCTGTGGTGTTTCTGATATGTCACATTACCACAGGCACTCTAAATTAGAGACTTTGCATTATTAAAAAATCTCCCTGAATACCACAAAGAGTTCGATGTCTTCTCGCACTCCCTATGGACCTACACGAGTAACGCAACATTTTACTGTCAATACATTGACATCTTGAATTGTCAGTGTCACAGCATACAAGTCAGTTCAGTTCGTAGATACCGAAATGTAAAGAAGCCATTAATGTCAGCTGGAAGGAATCAGAACATTATTAGCTACAGCTATTTAGACAACAAATATGGCAGAAAAGGTAAAACAAGCCGGAAACGATACTGTACAGAATGCATCACGTGCTCACAGTGGGAGGTGGTTTGGGAAGGAAACAGCAAGAGGGTAGGTTTGATTTGAAACTAAAGAAATGACTTCGTTATTACTTTGCAGTGCAAGTAATCAATAACATTGATCAAATAGTTTCTTCCTTTCGTTCTGTTTTTTTTTCCTTCTTATTTATTCTGTAGGATTATTTTTTCTTCTTCTTCTTCTTCTTCTTCTTCTTCTTCTTCTTCTTCTTCTTCTTCTTCTTCTTCTTCTTCTTCTTCTTCTTCTTCTTCTTCTTCTTCTTCTTCTTCTTCTTCGTTCGATATTTTTTTTTTTTTTTTAAATTTTTGGGTGTAATTGTTTTTGACCCTTTTTACGACAGAGCTGTGATATCTACGCCATTCGGTCGACACATCCTTTCTACCCGGCATTTGTTGACAACTTCCTCAGTAGTTGCCACAATATGTGTGGGATTCTCGTTCGATATATGTTAGAAAAGAAATGTTACTTAGTAGGAATCACATTTGGTGGACATTGGAACACATTTGTCAAATTACTCCTGGTAGAGCAGATCTTCTATGTATGTCATCCACTCATTATTTGAGAGTGGGTTGATGAGTGCCAAGGGATCACCCTTGTCGTTGTGTTGGATCACTGGATCTTTAGGGGCTTCTAACTCCGAGATTCCCTGTCAGTTCGGCAGACGCCTTTAAGGGCCTGTTATCTGTCGTCTGCAAGAAGACCACATGGCAGTAGTCTTGCATGGGGATCCGTGAAACCAACACAGAGCCTGCTTATCTCCGGGGTAAGGCGCCAGGTGTCCCTTTACATAGAACATACTGGCTTTAACTGACTCCACGCGTTTCTCTATTCTGATAGTTTAACATGTCGCCGGCCTCGCTTACCGGGCACATTTCAAGTCATAGAAGAGTGGCGGTTTACTTTATTCATGTTGAGTACTTGAGATACACAACTGGAAAGATCAAGGGGAAGAAAGGCAGAGGCAGACCAAGAGAAATGATGCTGGATGGACATAGACAGTGGCATGGAGAGATATCATCAGCAGAGTTTACCCAGAACAGATGGTATTCGAAATTGACGATGATGATGATGACTTGAGATGCAGGTGGCTCTAAATTTACAGCTTAACTGTCTTCTACAAGCACATGTAGACTAGAAGTCGTACTCCATATGGAGATAAATAATATACCAATAGACAGAAATTAGGACAGGTCTGGTGAGTTTGCTGCATTAGTCTTCATTTGCAATGCCATCGTAGTCCCATAAGGGAGCTCAGCAAGCACGGCGACGTATCACGTTAGCAACGTTCTCCACTGTTGGCTAAGGCCAGTGTATGTGCATTGATAAATGTAGGACGTCTGGCTGTCTTCGATGAATTAGCAGTCAATATTTTTAGCCTGCGGAACAGAAACATTAAACACCGATTCATTCTCTTTGCACTAGACGGTTCAAAGTTCTTGCGTCTTGTATGTGTGTGATCGTGTCTTGTATTTGTAGGCTCTCGTGATTTTTATGGTCTAGCAAGTGTGTGTGTGTTGTTGTTGTTTTTTGCTTTTTTTTTGTTCCTTGTATGTGTGTGATCGTGTGTCTTATATCTGTGGGCTCTTGTGATACTTATGGTCTTGCATATGTGATTTTTTTGTTCCTTGTATGTGTGTGATCGTGTGTCTTGTATTTGAAGGCTCTCGTGATGCTTATGATCTTTATGTATGTGTGTTCTTTTCTTTTTTTTTGTTCCTTGTATGTGTGATCGTGTGTCTTGTATTTGAAGGCTCTCGTGATGCTTATGGTCTTGCTTATGTTGTTTTTTGCTCCTTGAAATGGGGTCGTGTGTCTTGTATGTATGTGATCGTATGTCTTGTATATATGTGATCATGTGTCTTGTATATGCGAGATCGTGCTTCTTGTATCTGTATGTTTTCTTGATACGTATGGTCCTGCATCTGAGTGTTTTTGCTCTTTGTATAGGTGCGCTCTTGTGCTTGGCATATATGTGGCCTTGTGTCTTTTCATGTGTACGATTGTGCCTTGTGTGTGTGCACTTCTGTTTTGTATGTGTGTGTTCTTGTGGTTTGAATATGTATTTGTATTTTGTCTCTTGCATATGTGTGCTCTTGTATCTTGTATATGTATATGTATCCTTGTTTGTCTTGTATATTTTTTCTTGTGCCTTGTATATGTGTGCTTTTGAGTCGTCTTGTAAATGTGTTTTGATTTGGTTCCTTTTACATGTTTCCTGTTGTCTTTTATGAGTGCTCTAGTATCTTACATGTGTGTGTTCTTGTGTCTTGTATGTATGTGCTCTTCTGTTTAGTATATGTGTGTTTTCGTGTCTTCATACGTGTGTTCTTGTCTTGCATATGTTTGCTCTTGCGTCTTCTATCTGTGTACCGTTGCACGTTGTACGTGTGATCTCTTGTTTCTTGTATACGTATGATCTTGTACTCACTATGGTCTTATAGACTGGGCATTAATAGTCACATTCTGTGTTCAGTTATCAACCTAGATCATCTAACTGGCCAAGATACTGGAAAATCTGTTCCTTCAGCCTACAGGCGACGGAGTCATTTGGAAGTGTTGCTATACTTTCTGCTGCTGTGTAGCATTGTCTCTGAAAGCAACCTATTCTTTTGGCTTCATTGAACACCAACTAAATTATAAATGTTTGGATTATCATCGAGTTTATAACTTGTCTCCATTTCAAGTATGACGCGTCATGGTGTCTCAGACTCCAGATTTTAAGATCATTAGCCGATGATGTAATTACACAACCATACAGACATTACAAATGTACTGTGATGTGATTTAATCCACGACAATGGCGTCAACGATGGACACTGCCAGTTGCGTGTGTGTTTACTCTTTGATGGGAACTTAATAAAATATACCGTTCTTTTTTTCTAAACAACATTCCCAAAGAACTGATCATCATCATCATCATGTGCTTTTCCGATAAGCGTGGGCGGCCATGTTTTGCCATCGTACATGATCCCAGAGTCGTTGATCAGTTTGTGTTCATGTCTAGACCGTGCCATGTCGTCAAACCATCCAGGTATTTACTTGTCTGCCTTCCTCTTGTATTTTCCCCTCAGTCTTGCCTTGCCAGTTTTCACCAAGATCTCTAGTTTATTTTTTCTCCTAATGTGACCCAAAAATGTTGACTGTCTACGTCTAATTTCTCCAATCAGTTTACAGTTTTAATTTGCACCTTGAAGGACGTGCTCAACTGATCAACCCATAGGAAACTTCTTTCTCGGCTTGATGAGTACATTCCTAATTTATAATTATTCCGAAGAGTATATAATGGATGGTGCAGTGATGCAATACTTCATAGCTGCAAAATTTCAGCTGTTACAACTTCATATTAGCAATGGCGCGCACCAGTTTATAAAAGTACAAGTGATCTACATTCTGAGCCAGTCATATGATGTATAAGTAAAGTATCCTTGTACACGCCTTATGGCTCTTGGGACACATGGTTCTAGATCTATATTTGTATAGACCTATTGGTACTTGGTGGGTGATGTGGTCAGTATACCGGATGTCGCCTTTATTTCCTGTAACGTGTAATAGTACCCATTTTAGGCTGGGTAGACCTGAGGGTCTAGTTCGAATTTTAAATTTCGAATCTGACAAGATACAAATTGAACCCTGGGCCGGTAGGCGATCGTCTAGACACTACGTTACTATATTGCGGTTCTTAAAATGGTCGTGTGGGTACTTAGTAATTCTTAGATTTGGACCGCCCTTCTATACTGCGGTTATTGAAATAATTGTGTGGGTACTTTGTAACTCTTAGATTTGGACCGCACTTCTACACTGCGGTTCTTGAAATATTCGTGTGGGTACCTAATATCTCCTAGATTTGGACCCCACTTCTATAATGCGGTTCTTGAAATTGTGGTGTGGGTACCTAGTAACTCCTAGATTTGGACCGCCCTTCTGTACTGCGGTTCTTGAAATGATCGTATGGGTACTGTCAGAAGTCGGGTGCGCCTCCGCCTAGATGAAAGTATTATTCACTAGCGAGCAACCCCAAATAGTCAGAAATTGACTAAGGACAGAATCTATATGGCTGAACTACAGATTAAGTCCATGAATATCAAGAGTACAGCTTACAAGTGGCTCGTAACAAGATGAAAGTCAGCTGACCTTAATATTCGCCAAGGATTGGGAAGGAGACGGTTAGCTGAGGTAGATTTTTAAGTCTAGATTTAAGAGTAATCGACAACTATCCCAGTGCAGGTTTATCTCCCCTGACTGTTCCCTTCCTTGGTGTCTAAGTAATCCCCCACCAATGTACACACACAACACGTATGCACAATTGGAATTAAAAGTATAACAACTGAACTATGAGTTAAAACAAACTACAACATTTATTGTCTATCATTAGTCATGGATGATTAACATGATGATGAATTCATTACATATTGATAGTGATGACAAACATTACATAACTTCAATGTTACTTGTCAACTATCTGGATCTGTGGTCCAGATAAGCTAAGCAGCTATGGTCAGATCTCCACTCTCCAGTAGAAACAGCTTGCTGGTATTCTGACGCCTGTCAGTCCTGGCACTACCTAGTAGTCTCTAGTTCTTGAGATCTATACCTAGGTGCTCTTAGTGAGAGCTTGGAAGAAATAGTCAAGAATGTGTTATATCTAGTTCTACATCAGTACAATCCTAAGTAATACATACAGCCTATCATACCCCTATACAATGACCAGTCTGGCCAAGTTTATCTTCCAGCTCTACTGCGTTAACTATCCTCCAGCTCCTACATATCTCTGTCCTACGGTCTCGTCTAGGGAGGACTTTTCAATCGTCTCACACGCCTGTAATTACATTTCTGCCCCCTTATAACGTCCGTCATGATGCATGAAGTGTCCTAAGTTCATGTCCCTAATACAGACAGACCTGTAGTCCCTCACGTCCAAAGTTGGTTTTGCAGATCAAAGGGTCGGTAGTGGTATCATAAGAGTACCTGATCTCCGGGCTTACATGCCGTGACCAGTATCTGTGCAAGGTTTCCGTGAATTACCGTGAACGCTCATCCACAATACACTGAAATGGTTAAGCACCATATACCCTATACCAATTGTGGGTAATGTCTGTACCATTACACCTCTGCTTCCAACGCAATCGATGGCCAATGTGCCAATGTGCACACAATAGCATAACACCAAATTCTTCTTAGTGAGTTACCATATAACAAATCAACATCAACTAAATCTAAGGTATGCGAATTCAAAATGATATGTAAGGTTATTCCTACATACGTAGTATGAATGCAAAAAGGGAGTAATATCCTTATCTACAACAAACTGGGAAACATAGTTTCCATATACGTTACAGACCAAATAAAAGGCTGCCGAGTGCATGTCCAAAGTATTTAAAAAAATGATGCATATGACAATTCAATTATATCAAACATCTAATACACATACAGAATATTAATTCAAAATGGACATATAATGATCTCAACATAATAGCATAATGCATTATTAATTAGTAATAATATTGTATAGCTGCAAAATGATATATACAACAAGTCTAATTGAAGTGACCATACAGAACAGTCACATTGCTGATCTGCCCGGTTTAGTCACCACTTAGCTACTGTTGTGGTAAGAATTAAAGAAATAGTCAGTTGACTATATTCTGTACAACAAATGCACCCACCAAAAGGCAAGAAGGCTAGTTTACAAAGAACTTACAAGCATCTACCACGACACCTAAAGTATATCTAGAACTTAGCTAAGATCTGCCGAACATAGGGTTCCTACTTCTCAGAAGAAGAACACATAAAGAAATACGATATTGTACACTGAACTGAACTTAACTGAACCCCGTGCTGTTTAAACTGGGAGTATTCAGAGGTGTTGTCAAAATGTGGGTTATTTCATGAAACCTGATTTTTTTTTTTTTTTTTAAATCTTACCACTTATCGCTAGCATTGAAATGTGTGAATATTTTTCAATGGGATTGAATGCGAAATTGTGTGTACACTTCAAAGCATCGCTATGAAGTTGTACACAAATTTTTGTCAAAAAGCTGATGGCAGGAAACTGTTTTATACTATTACAAATTCCGAGAAAAGAACAGTGCATGCATTGGGTTTGAGTAAACGTCATTTCGTCGATGGGTGCAAGAATCTGGAATTAAACCACCACGCAATAACCAAACGGTCGGTAGAAAGGTTATTGTAGACAGCTTTGACAAAGATGTCATAAGGCGAGCTATTATAAAAATGATTTAAAAAGTCGCTTAAAAGTCGACAGTGTCGACTTCATTGCACCGGGCTCTATCCCATGTGGCTCGGTCTCTTTCCGCAGCATGGAAAGCATCGCACAAAGCCGAATTCAGCAGCTCTAGCGACGACCCACAGAAGTCTCCGAAAAATTTAACTCGTGAACCGAAGGATGCAGCCAGCAATCGAAACCACAACCTTTGGAGCCCGAGTCAAAAGGCTTGACTACTTTGCCACAGAGACTCGTAAAATTATAAAACTTTTGGATTTTATATCCAGGATTATCCAGCATTATAACAATGCTGGATGCCAAAGAAACAGTGACTGTAAGAAAACTTAGGGTTCAGAAAGAACAATAACATAGAGCTATCCAGATCAACTTTGTGGAAAATTATAAGGACATTATCTTCACTTTCAGAAAGTGCAAGGGAGGTGGAAATATTCTTTGCAAGCAACCGAATTTAGGAGCCATGAGAAGCAGATACCTATGTAAAATAAGGGAAATGCGCAAAGAAAATTATGGCATAGTGTGTTTGGATGAAATGTGGATCAGTGCGCACCACACAAGTGATAAGGAATGGCAATCAGTGGATGGACAGATAAAGCGATATGTGCCCAGTAGTATAGGACAGCTTTTGGTCATGGCCCATGCTGGTAATACGCATAATGGCTTACAACAGAATGCTGGGCTCGTGTTCGTATCAAAGCATACAGACAATAGGGATTATCATAATAAGATGAATGGTAATGTATTTAGAGATTGGCTCGAGAATACTGTGCTTCCATCCCTAGACAGACCATCGTGTCCAATTATGGACAATGCATGATATCAATGTTGTTGCCCAAGAAGACACAATACCTACAGCATCGAGAACAAAGAGAGCAATAACGATATGGCTCCAAATGGAAAACATACCATTTCCAGAAACGTATTTCTTGCTAGAATTGTTGTCTCTTGTAAAGATACTAATCCAGTCCGCGCTATTAATTATTGATAAAAGTTACTGGAAAAATGTGAGGACCATGTGTTGACAGAGGAAGAGGACTATTGGATAAAGGATGGAATGAATTTTATGCAACCGAAAGCAGTCATCAACCTATTGGAATCGTCCGACACAGATTAAGGTCTGAGCAGATCGCAGATCTTAATCCACGTACACGTTTACTTGGATATTTTGCTCCAACTATTCAGTCGAATTGCAGGCCCTAATCATTACAGCATCAGCACAATGTCAATGGCAACAAGTTGTATTCCACAGTGATGAATTTTCAATTCCGCAAGCCCTCAGTGGTGACAAACAACTGGTATTGAAACAAAAAACACTAAGCGCATTGAATACCAACGGAAGAGCAATATTGCGGTTGAAACTGACATATTGTGGCATAACAAGAAACGTGAGAGCAAACACGCTGTCAAATTAGGGGACAACACACGTGCATACAAATCAATCTATAAACTTCAATGAAAAGAGGACCAACATCTTGGTCGTTAAGAAGAAAGCCCACTACAGAGACACTGACAACTATTTTCATAGTGCAAAACAGGTAATCATGTTCATAACAAGAAACGTGAGAGAAAACACGCTGTCAAATTAGGGGACAACACACGTGCATACGAATCAATCTATAAACTTCAATGAAAAGAGGACCAACATTTTGGTCGTTTTGAAGAAAGCCCACTACAGAGACACTGACAACTATTTTCATAGTGCAAAACAGGTAATCATGTTCCGTCTCTGAACAGTAAACAGCAGAGTAGACAATCTTTCACGAAGACTCAAAGCGGGTCTGTCACCCATGTGTACGTGTGAACAAACTACACAGAAAGCTGAACAGATCCTTAAAAACTGGACACATGATGACTAAATTGCGGTATCATTTCTGGTCACTCCATATTAACGCACAGCTATTTGGAAGCTTTCACGAACTCAATATAAAAAGCTAAATGCATCCTAGTAACATGAATACTTGTGTACAATTATTAACCAGCAGCTGAAGTAACAAGAAGGAAATGAAAAATAAGGTAAGAAATATATTCCTTCTACTTTCCTGTCAATTTACACATTATTTACACCATGCCTCTGTAAATTCTGTCTTTGCTAATATTACACATTGCACCCCTCTCGGAAGTCTCCGTGGTAAAGTGGTCAAGCTGTCTGACTCGGGCTCCGAGGGTTATATGTTCGATTCCGGGCCGCGTCCTTCATTTCACGAGTTCATTTTTCCGGAGACTCCCGAGGGTCGTCGCTGGAGCTACGGAGTTCGTGCTTTGTGCGACAATTTCCGCTCTGCGGAAAGAGACTGAGCCGTATGGGATTAAAACCCGGTGCAATGCAGTCGACCCTGTCGACTTCTAAGCTATTCTTTTATTGCTCCCACTCCCATACGAATCCGGATACGCCTTGTGTCGTCATCTGAATTGGCGGGGCATTCATTACTGTAAAACAAATTTGTTAGCGAGAAATCACTAGTTTTTCACCAAAACATCAAATAAATGTTCCCGCTTTCGATGATTTAAGTTGTTTTTGGACCTATCAAAGACATATTCCTAGGGTGGGGGTAAATATAAGATGGCAGGAAAAATTTCATAACGATGCAACAGACAGTTTTCAAAATAATTGATCGTGAATGACGGCATTCATTTCCGGACAGACTATAGTAACCTCTAGATTTGGACCGCCTGTCTATACTGCGCAGGCTCTGGTTAATTAATATGTGTATGTTATTAGAAATTGTTTTAGTGGTGCTTTATGTTTCGGATTCATACAGTAGTTCCTTAGTGAATTTAAACACAAACAGAATAAAAACTATCAAATCAATATTTTCCTATGTCGAATTTGAATAACGAAGACACAAACAATAGATTGCACGATTTCTAGCCTGACATATTTCGTTGCATCTCGTCAGGTACATGCTGCAGAATTCACACAATATACAGGAAACTAACTAGATAAATCCTTCAAGCTGAAAGATACACATGTTCATTTTACTGAAATGCTTAAAATACATAGTGACAGATATTGTTCGAAACGTGAAGCTTTTGTTATCGCAAATGGTAATTTGAAATTTAAAACGAATTATGTCTGTTTGCACAAAATTGCCTTGAACTGTCAAGTTACAAAGGCTTCACTATATTTGTGCAATAACTAATTGTTCCTCGAAGACAGTATACGAAAAGCGTATTCCTGTGTTGACTTTATGATCGTAGTTCATGATTATGCACACGATGAGAGGCAGCGAAATATGTCTAGTTAAGACACTGTCCCTGATACTCAAGAAAACAGCCAAGAAGTGGCTCATTGAAGATAGAATATATCTATATAGTTTTGGCTGTACTTGGTATCACCAGAAGTGAGAAAGGAGGAGTTAAGACATGCAACGTAATCTGGTTACTTATGACTGCATAGGCAAGATACCTCCCGGACATAGATTCCCACTTCTGGACAATATGTGTGAACCCCCACTAAATGATACAATAATGTGTGTACTTGATACGCTACACAAACATTTATAAACATTTAGAATTATACGGACAAATTGAGTGTTAAAATACAACAACTGTGTTTATTATTGCTATTGATGATCATATGATGATGATGATGATTATATTATGGTATACGTAACTTAAGAGGTCACATAGGTCATGCTTCCCCCAGTGAGACGCAGTTCACTGTCAGATTGAAGGAGTCCAAAGTGGTCCCTTCACAAGGCTAAGTCACTTCCGGATATGGGTTGTTGACTGTCCATTGCTCCTAAGAGATCTGGAATGAAACGAACAGAGATGGGTAGTATCTACGTCTACACATCTCAAACACATATGTCTATACATTCATATAAACATACGTACAAGTCATAATATATGATGGTATGATGATATAAATGATGGCATGTTACATAAACATATATCAGTTCTAAACAAATAAATATATATATGTATATATTCATACAACTATTTAGAACATCTATAGCTTAAAACATACATATTCACATACATTTATGTAATGCAGTGTTTCCCATATAAGTTCACCTCACTTTCTCCCTTTTCGATTCATTCATACTGTCTTGTCGGAAGGGCTGGTCGCACAGTCCTGTCGAACATTAAAATGCCTTCCCTGAATCCGTCTGGGATATTGAATGTCCTAAGTCATGTCTGTCCTCATGCAGACATCATGCAGACAAGGTGAACTGGTGCCATTCCATCAAACCAAGTGGGTTCACCACAATCTTGGTAGGCACTCAAAGTGTTGGTCTAAATAATCAATGTTAATTGGACGCTATCAAGAGACTGGTAGCTCTCAGGAATTTCTCCTAAGTAGTCAGTCTCCCCAATGTTTAACATCATACAGGATGAATCTAAATGTATCTCCTGTACATGAATAAGCCACACGCTCATGTAGCTTGGATAATGGATTTCTCCAAATTATCACATACAACAAATCAGAACAACCAAGTGGTGAATGAAAGAAGAAAATAGTTCTCAGTGAAATTGTAAAGCTAGAAACTGGAACATTAAGTACAAAGAAAATCCACTAGTGTAAAGTTTGGGAGAATAAACAGAACAAGAAATATACAGGCTCAGACTAGCAGAGAAACGTATCAGAATAATAATAATGTTATATTACCTGAGTTTAGCTAGGAAATTTTGTAACACAACGTCTTGTGTTGAAGTATCAACACGAGAGGATAATCTCTCACCAGAAATTAAAATTCCGGTTTCCCTGGTACGCTATTGTGAATACATCTGAAGTCTGGCTGACCATGCTCATAGTTTTATTCTCTCCGTTCCTGGCTAGTTTCCAGGTTGGCTAATTAATATATCCCCTATTAATTAACTCCCGCCTATTCTATTTCATGTAGGATGAGTTACCGAGATGGATTAAGTCCCAAGTTCTTTTCAACCCCGCCTACATTCCTGTGGACGGTAGTTCCATTTGTCAATCAAATTGACCGAGGCCCTGCCACGCCTGAAAACAATGAAACATGCTTTGGCGGCAATTCAGTTTGCGGTCATTACATTCCAATCTGCTGGCGAAAAAATGTGTCAGCCATGTGTTCCTACTTTGCCGTTGTATTGCAATGGAGGTGTTAAGCATCTGGTCCTAATTGCTCCTTTGTGGTGGCAACTCGGCTCCCCAAAGTCTGGACTTTTACCGCATGTGTTATTTCAGACGGGTCTGGCTGACCCTCTTATCTCCCATTCTGCCGTGGCTGGTTTACACGTCATTAGGTCATGTTAATCCGTAAGGTGTTAGGTGTCAGTATTCCGAACCGCAGGATTCTAAACTAACACGTCAATCTTAACTGACTGCTCCGCGATGTATCAACTGAAAACCAGTGAGTTTTCAAACCTTTGATAGCGCCCGCCGACTGGTGCCGTGATGTCTGGGTTTTACGTTTGATCTGGACATCAAAGCTTTCTCAGACCTTGCATTACAGAAATGATGGGCGTGCGTGGTCAAAATGTAATTTTCTCTTGTTTTCAATCTCTGTTAGTTTTTCCTTATTCCTTGGTTGGGGACTAGATTATTTTCTGGTGAACAATTATTCTTTTACTTAGAGAATGATAGAATATTCTTGTGGGCTCTTTAATTCCTTTCAAACTTGTGTAATTCGGATGCTGGCGGGGCTGTCCCGTCACATAGCCCCCCAATTTTAAGTGGGTTTCAGCAATGAAGCCTATAAAGAGCCTCGGCAGCATTAAAGAATGTATCTAAGTTCTCTCCATTCCAGAATTGCCTCCAAGTCTGGGTTCCCAATATTCCTTGTGGCAGTGGGTGTCGGGCGTCAAAAAGAATCCCGTGTCCATCATCCCAGGATAATTCTTGCAGATCTTTGCTCCTGGTTTTATGTTGGATTTCCGTGCTATTGCTCGGTAATGTCTGTCCTCTTGAGGTTTTACTTTTTCCCAGCCGGGAAATTGCAAAATGTAAAAACAAGATTCTCATGCGCCGCAGAGAGACTGTTATTGTCCACTCAATTTCTGGCCCTTGTCCTATAAGCAGAGGAAGTGCCATCAGTGTTTTCTTAAAGAATTGGTCGCAGTAATTTGCCTCCATTTTCTTTTTTTTTCCCTCGGCCAAAGATCATAAAATCATTTAATCTCCTCCTTTTTGGGAGGAAATTTTCTAAACATCATAATTTTATGATGTGCATTCAACTATACTTGCCTCTTTCTTTTTAGGGCGTCCCTTTTCTCCCTCCTGATTTTAAAAGGTTTCTTCCCTCGATAATTTTTTCCAGGTGCGTTCCTCTTCAACAGAGTTCCATTTTGAATCTGTGTTTGAAAGTATAAGGCTAGTAGAAGTTGTCCAGCTTGGGAAAACATGTTGTTCCCCAAGAACTGTGAATTTTTATCCCCCCTTGTGAAGTATACATAAACAGCTTTCTACACATCCAACATTTGGGTTTAAGTGAAAGGTAAACAAGGTCCCGAGTGTTGAGATACCAAGCGCTCCTGGTTTGTTTTCCCGCAAGTCCACCAGCTGTGATTCCCTGTTAGCTTCAGCTGTTTGATGATAGGGATTGCCTTCATCTTGTCCAAAAAAGTATTTTTTTCTTTTTGGTAGCAAACAGTTTACGTCCCCGAATCGAGTCCTAGATAATCTACATGAAGCTTTCTTTTCTTGAATTTCCTTTCGAAAGACCCGATACTGACATCGTAAGAATTCTCCTCCGGTCTTTTTTATCCTCCATGGCCGGGCTCTTTGTGCCAAGTCCAATTAAGTATTTTCTCCCTGGGGGTTTTTTTTGTGCCAAATCCAATAGAAGTGAATGTTTTGGAGTGTCATTTTCAAAC
>JACEFZ010015121.1:0-15589 GCA_014155875.1 Cepaea nemoralis
TGTATGATCACATCACGAAGATTTTGCTAAGAATTATCATGCAAAGAGTTAGGAGGAAAATACAACCTGAAATAGGAGAAGAACAATGTGGGTTTGTAGTAGGCAAGGGTACAGTAAATGCTGTGTATATACTGAGAACCGTAATCGAACGTTCTATAGAAGTAAGCACAGATCTACACCTTTGCTTTATTGACTACACAAAGGCTTTTGATAAAGTGAGACATGTCAACATGATAAGGATGCTTGAAGATCTACAAATTGATGGGAAAGACCTTAGACTTGTAAAAAACATATATTGGAAACAACAAGCTGCCATAAGAGTTGATAATGAAGTAAGCCAATATCAGCCTATTAAGAGAGGTGTGAGACAGGGATGTGTAATGTCTCCAGATCTGTTTTCTCTGTACAGTGAAAATATTTTCAGAAATATTGAAAATATGGAAGGAATCATCATTGGGGGACGATGCATCAATAACATTTGATATGCAGATGATACAGTATTGATTGCAGACAATGCACAGGATCTGCAACAATTAGTAGACGCTGTGGTTGTACACAGTGAGCAGCTGGGGTTGGAATTAAATTGTAGGAAGACACAGGTTATGGTCGTCACTAGGAAGAACGAAGTACCACAATGTAATATACAAGTAAATGGGAATATTCTTCAACAAGTGAATAGGTACAATTATCTCGGAACAGTAATAACATCTGATGGGAGATGCCTTGAAGAGATTAGAACAAGGATCGCCATGGCAAAAGTAGCCTTTAGCAAGATGAAAAACATACTGACCAATAAAAAGATGTCAATTGAAACGAGAAAAAGAGTGTTGAGATGCTACATAGAACCTGTACTTTTATATGGATGTGAAGCTTGGACAATGTCAGGGTCTTAACTTTGGCTCGCTACCCTAACACATGTGAGACAGTACAAGTACAACGTGATTTGACGTAAGACTCAACGACACACCGTTCAATGGATTTATTCACACCTTAAATACAGAACGATGATCACAACAATATATACGTAATACTTCAATGCACTTACATCTACAATACAGCTCACAAGTCTAACATTCAAGATGTCCAGACACTCGACTTTCAGCACAGAAACCACACAACGCCTTTCTCTCATCATACGTCTGTCCGAGTCGAAGTCCCAGAGCTGTCTCCCGCTAGTTCGCAACTCGCCTCCCACCTCAGGTGGCTTCACGAGGCAGGCGTGCGTCTAGCGTCGTCCTGGCCTGACCGCTGGTCGCTCGTCAGCCAGCAATCTTGCAGGCCGGTAACTCCTACTCGCCTGGCGGCGTAACGAAGTTGCTGCATCCCTACTGGGAGCTAAGTCGCCTGGCGGGCGTAACGATGTCACTGCATCACTGTACCTTTTCTGGACTCTGACAGACAATGAGCAGCCAGGCTGAAAAACATCTGATGGTTGTAGAAATGTGGTTTCTGAGGAAAATGCAAAGAATACCATGGACAGCCAGAAAGACCAATGAACAAGTCCTTCAAGAAACAAATGAAGATCGTAAACTGATCAGAGACAATAGACGTAGACAGTCACAATTTTTTGGGCATGTTATGAGAAGAAATGATTTGGAGAACTTGGTGACAACTGGTAAGATCGAGGGGAACAGACCAAGGGGAAGACCTAGAAACAAGTATCTGGATGGCTTGGCCTTGTGGCATGGTCGAGACAGAAACACGGAATCTGATCCACGACTCTGTTGATCGAGTGAGATGGCAGAACATGACCGCCCACGCTTACCGGCATGGCACATAATGGATGGATAGAGGAAGAAGAGATCCGGCGACAAACCGCATCCGTATCATGTTTGTTGCTTTATTTTGTTTTCATAATTACTTTCTTTAATTTCAATTTCAATTGCTTCTACGTGTTTCTTGTAAATATTCTCGATTACTCCGAGAGATTTCCCACCAATGTTGATGTCATTGATGACTTTGTATTATTTTATCATGTTTCACTGTGTCAAATGCTTCTGTCTTATCCTCAACGCAAAAATATATTTCATTCTGTGTCTATTGGTCAGTCTATTAGTGTTCGAAATGTGTGTATTGCATTATTTATACACATTCCTTCAACAAATCCATACTGTTCTTCGTCAATTTTCATTGTTATTTTCTTTCTTGTTTTTCTCATGTTGATTTTGAGTAGAAGCTTAGTGACATGGTTAATGATGTTGATTGCACGATGATCTCCTCATTCAATCACTCCTGGTATTTTAGGTAGAGCAATAAATACAGATTTCAGCATATCTACTAGACGGCAATAAATGCATGAAAAGAAAAGCTTGTGAATAAAGACGGAACATAATACTAATGCTTGGATGACATTTAGAAAGTGCATCTTCATTAATCAAGAGATGTGTGAATCATTTTCTTTTGCAGCTATTAACTTCCAGCTAGTGAATGGCAGTTCACCCAGTGAAGGCAGAGTAGAAGTGATAAGAAATGGCTTCCGTGGGACTGTTTGTGATGATGATTGGGATGATAAAGATGCAGCTGTTGTGTGTCGAAAATTGGGATTCATGTAAGTAACATAATTCAGACATATAGGTAGATAATTTAACTTTCCACAAATGATTCATATGTTATCATCCTTCTTCTCTTCTATTACATAGTCCACTTATATGTGTTCCTGTCCTTATTCCACCCTCTCCCTCCCGCCCCGTGAATAAATTGTGGTGCATTTCGACATCATAAGCTACTTTAGTAGGGTGTAATTTACAAATGTTTGAATTGGTAGATTTCGACATTTGTACGACATCTTACATTGCTCGATGTTAGACCTTAATCACTGTAGTAAGTGAAGGCCGGTCTCCCTCGCCCAGGATGTAACGTCTTTTTCTGTAATCCCGTATATTCTCGTGAGTAACGTAACCTGCGCGAGTATCGGCAGTGGTTGTCGCCGCGATGGTAAATTACGGGGTATGTGAGCCGGTTGCTCAGAAAGCAATGGCAAACTAGTGGGTGTAATCTTGCCTAGTCCGCCAACAGCACATGAAAATTGCTGATGTTGACTGCAACGTCCTGTAATGGATATGAAAAAAAAGTGAAGATAGCACGCCTTAAGGAGCTTTAGGCATACATTTCTAAACCCATATTTTCATAGACCATAGACGGATATATTATAAGGTTAGTATCAATATGCTTCCTTTTTCCCCAAGACACATACTAGCACTTATTTTAGGCTGGATCAAATGGGACGCCAGGTGAATTTTCAAAACATGAATCTGCCCCTATGCAGCTGGAACCCACGACCAACTCCCGGCTGGCGAGTGTCTAGAGACTACGCTACACTGGCTCCATATAAATACTATATACCTACATTAAATATTTACTAATTACAACAGTTCATGAAACACTATTTAATATCTACAAATAATATATATATATATATATATATATATATATATATATATATATATATATATATATAATATATATATATATATATATATATATATATATATATATATATATATATATTCTTCTTCAGCGTTCCGAGCCATTGAGGTTCTTTGCTGCAGATACAATCCGCCTCCATTCGTCTCTCTGGTGGACCCTCTCTTGCCAGTCGTTGATTCCACTTATTAACATAAGCCGGCGCTGTGACGAAGGGTTACGAATGCAAATGGTAATCCCGAACACCGCGTTCGAAACACAACTGCAAGCGATTTGGAAGCACACCGCCTTGCGTTGGTTTCCATACAGTGGTATGAGTGCTGGTCGTTCAGAAAGCAAAGGCACTACTGAACTTGCCCAGGAATCACACACAGACAAATAATGCTGGAGTTGACTGCTACGTCCTGCAAAAGATATGCAATTATCTTTTAACTAACAAAAGGCTACCATCCCAATGTGGAGTACCCGGAAACGACAGAGCTGATCGATTGGCTAAGGAAGGAGCAAAAGAAGAACAACCTACAAGAACATACCACCTAAAGAAAAGAATGATGAAATCAGTCAGAAGACTACCAACCCTACTCAAGACACTACCACGTTATGGACAGACCAGAACAGGTAATTATTCTGCGCCTCAGAACAGGACACAATATATTACTCAACCACATGTATACAAAATTCAAGATTGGTGACTCAGCCATGTGCACATGCGGTTTGGCGTCGCAGACAGCAGGACACATACTCCAGGACTGCCCAAACTACAACATATCCAGGCGAACATTCTGGCCTAGAGAGACAACAGTGAAAGATAAACTCTATGAATCGCTGAGTGAACTAAAAAACACTGTTAGATTTATACAAGAGACAACATTGCAATTATAGACATATTTCAGGTGAACGAAAGAAGAAGAAGAAGGCTAACGTATACACCAATCTGCCATAAAATATTGTGTTTTTCCATTCCTTTTTTTTTTCTTAGTCAGATATTGTGCTTTTAACAGCTCGGCAGCATCAGTCCCCCAATTTCGAGACCATAAAATGTATAGAATTAGTGCACAAACGAATTCAGGAACTTACTAATAAAAGAACAAGTACATCAACAGGGTGTCTAAAAACTGAAGATGGCAAAATCATAATAGAAAAAGACCAGATTCTACAGGTATGGACAGATTATGTGAAACACCTTTATGATGATAACATTGACGAACAGTATGATATTAGATTTAATAATGAAGGACCACCAATTTTGGAGATGGAGGTTGGAAATGTTCTTAAGCATATGAAAGCTGGCAAGGCCCCCGGTGCAGATAAGATCACAACAGACATGATTAAAGCTTTAGAAGAATTTGGAATAGATCAAATCACCAGACTGCTGAACACATTATATGATAATGGAGATATACCTCCTGAATTATGTAACTCTATATTTATTGCAATCCCAAAGAAATCAGGAACCTTGGAATGTGATCATCATAGAACAATTAGTATAATGAGTCACATCACAAAGATTTTGCTAAGAATTATCATGCAAAGAATGAGGAAGAAGATACAACCTGAAATAGGGGAAGAACAATGCGGGTTTGTAGAAGGAAAGGGTACAGTAAATGCTGTGTATATGCTGCGAACAGTTATTGAACGTGCTATAGAAGTAAACAAGGATATACATCTTTGCTTTATTGACTATACAAAGGCTTTTGATAGCGTTAGACATGTCAGCATGGTGGATATGCTTGCAGATCTACAAATTGATGGGAAAGACATTAGACTTATAAAAAACATATATTGGAAACAACAAGCTGCAATAAGGATTGATAATGAAGTGGGACAGTATCAGCCAATTAAGAGAGGTGTTAGGCAGGGATGTGTGATGTCTCCAGATCTTTTTTCCCTGTACAGTGAAAATATTTTCAGAAATGTAGAGGATATAAATGGAATCAGCATTGGAGGACGAAACATCAATAACATTAGATATGCAGATGATACAGTATTAATTGCAGACAATGCGCAGGACCTGCAACAATTAGTAGATGCGGTTGTTGTACACAGTGAGCAACTGGGGTTAGAATTAAATTGTAAAAAGACTCAGGTTATGGTCGTCAGTAGGAAGGAAGAAGTGCCACAATGTAATATACGAGTAAATGGAAATATTCTTCAACAAGTGAATCGGTACAATTATCTTGGAACAGTTATAACATCTGATGGGAGATGCCTTGAAGAGATTAGAACAAGAATCGCCATGGCGAAAGTAGCCTTTAGCAAGATGAAAAACATTCTGACCAATAAAAAGATGTCAATTGAAACGAGAAAAAGAGTGTTGAGGGGATACATAGAGCCTGTTCTTTTGTATGGATGTGAAACTTGGACAATGAGCAGTCAAACTGAAAAGCATCTGATGGCTGCAGAAATGTGGTTTCTGAGGAAAATGCAAAGAATACCATGGACAGACAGAAAAACCAATGACCAAGTACTACAGGAGACAAATGAACATCGTAGACTGATTAGAGAAATTAGACGTAGACAGTCAAAATTTTTTGGACATGTTATGAGAAGAAATGGGTTGGAGAACTTAGTGACAACTGGCAAGATCGAGGGGAACAGACCAAGAGGAAGACCGAGAGGAAAATACCTGGATGGCTTGGCCACATGGCATGGACGAGACAGAAACACTGAGCTGATCCACGACACTGGTGATCGAGTGAAATGGCGAGTCATGACCGCCCACGCTTTCCGGCATGGCACATGATTGATTGATTGATTGAAAATGTATAGGGAGAAGTCTCAAACTGTACTCATATCATCTTATCTTGTCACTCTTGTACCTTGCGGTGTCGAGGCGAAGCATAAACAGCGGGAGGATTCCCCTTATTTTGCTTTTTTCTTAATGTGATTCCATGGATTCTTTATTCCTTCTGTGCAACGTTTACATGATTGGCATCTTCTTCTGGATCCGTGTAGTCTATACATCATTGCTTGTTGTGGTATACTATTAGTTGGTAGCCTAGTTATATGGCCAAATCATTTCACTTGCGGTTTTCTGATGAAATCTAGCGTTGCTATATCCTCCACTTTATTCCTGATTTCTCCATTTCTGATTTTCTCTCTTCTTTTTACATTGAGTATTCTTCTTAGGGATCTCATTTCCGTTGTTGTAATTTTTCTGTTCTCTTTTTCTATCATTGTCCAGGTTTGGCATTGGTAGCATAGAGTTGGTAGGAAGATTGTGTAGTAGTGTGCTTTTTAGTATCTATTGATACATGTTTGTTCTTTAGTATTAGTGCAATTTGTTCAATGAGTTGGTTTGCCTAACAGCATCATTTTTTTTTTTAAATATCGTCTTCTGATTTGCAGTTAGGTGATACTAATCTTCCTAAATACTTGCAGCTCATTACTTGCTTTAAGAGGTATTGGTTCAGATCATTCTTTGTTGTGTTTTTTCTTCTTTGGTTATAGTCATTACCTCTGTTTTACTTATGCTAATTTTAATATTATATTACTTACAAGTAGGTTACCAACTAACAGTACACCACAACAAGTAATGATGCACAGACCAAATTGAAACAGAGGAAGAGGCCAATCACGTAAAGATGGACGGATTGAATTGCAGGGTCCATGGGAATATCGATACATGAAGCCCATAAGCTTTCACTCTCCCGCTGTTTATACTTTACCTGGACCCCGCAAGGTACAAGGGGAACATGATGAGATGAGATGAGACTTACACATTTCGATTAGGCTATTATGGGGACATGTAATTCTGCTTCTGATTTTGCTATTAGTGCTTGATAGTCCGTAAATAGGAGTTCTTTAATGGTGTAATTCGCTGTTGGTTCTTCTTCTGTGTTCTGTTCGTCATGCGGTTTTGTTACGGTCTCTATATGGCTGTTTTTAATAAATACATACAATGTCTATATAGGTTATGAACAAGTGGGGGAACAGGATATAACCTTGTCGTACTCCGGATCTCAAGGTGAAGGGTTCTGAGTGCCCTCCGTTTGTTCTTACCGTGCATTCACTGTTGTTATATAAGCTTATAAATACGTTTGTTAGGTGTGCACTTAATCTATATCGTTTAAGGATTTCCCACAGCTTATTTTTGTCTACTCTATCACATGCCTTTTCTTGGTCGATAAATGCTAATGCCTCTTTACTGTGCGCAGTCTCTCTTACTGCCTTTGATTTTCCAAATTGGGATACCCCATTCCCGTGTTAAACCAAAACATTGTTAATCAGTTTATGTAACCATGATGTTCTTACTTCTCTTGCTGCTTTAATTAGTTCATTTGGTATTTCGCCTTGTCCCGGTAATTTATTCAATGAGGCTGTTCTTTTGAATGTGCTTAGGCTGGAATATGCTTCTTGAGCATGAAGACTCTTGTCTACACTTTTTAGACTTGGGGGCATGGGCGATTAGATCGTCAGTATTTCCTGCTGTAACTTACGGCGAGTGCAGGTATCGAACCCATCGAACCCTCGTTTGACTGAACTCCAACCATTGTCAGCGTAACTTCCTAATTGTTACATCTTAACAGGAGTAGGTGCAAGTGCAGAACTGCATTATATGGGTTTGCTTCATTTCGGATGTCTCCATGGTTTACTTATCACATCGTGCTGTATGTGTCTCACGAACGTAGCAATCACAATAGTTATTACACAGACATAGCATCCAAAGATAGGTTTGTCAAAAAGTCAAAGATAAATATTTATGTTAGTATTCTGAATGTTGTGTTGTGATGATTTTCATTATGGCAGAGCTGAGCATGTTTTCCTGGTTACATGTTATTGTTTGTCAGCTGTTGCTTTGTTCCATGTAAACTATTCTATATTTGTTTAGTCTATATTCTGTAACTTTTGGCTGAAGCAACAATTTCTTGACATCTGCATGCAAAATTTGGATACTCAAAGAGGTGCTGCTCTATTATCTCATAAAGGTGTCTGCAAAACATATATTGTTTGTCCTTTAGTTAAAGAATGTGCAGTTGTATGTGAAGTCTGTTAAGGTACACTTCTTGTTTACATAGAAAATCATTTTGTAGCAGACACACTTACACACCAGTTGTTAAAACTTGTGCGTTAAATGATCTCATATTATAATTTAATGTAGATATGGTGGTCAAGCTATGAACAGCAGCTTTTTTGGATCTGGCACTGGTCCAATCTGGCTAGATAATGTTCAATGTTCTGGCAATGAGGTCTCATTAGAGCAATGCCCACATGCCGGCTGGGCTAACCACAATTGTGTCCATGGAGAAGATGCTGGGGTGAAATGCTACGATAAATCAACAACACAAACTTCAACTACGACTAGAATAACGGAGGCTACAACACGAATGTCGACAGTCATAAGCTCAATTTCCAGTACAGGTAAAGTGTGTATAGCTTACATGTGCAAGCCATATTTATTTGAAATATTATTCTTAGACGCCACGAACCCAATGTTTGAATCAATATTTACAAACAATCATCACAGAAAGCCATAATTCCTAACTGGTTAATCTTATCAATTGTTCTTCTTGTTTCGTTTTCTTTATTTACATTATAATGTTTAAACATTTCAACAATATAGTTCTATAATTAAAAACAAACTTGGTAATACCAAATCCTAGACTGCAGCTGGAAGCCGGCAAAATATGGGGCTAGCACCATATACCAAAAACCCATCATAACGTGAAGATAGGTCCTTTATTTATTCTTATGTTTGTTGATCAAGCAGTTTAACAACATTAGGTTTAAGGTTCGACATTATTGTATAACGTATTATTATTGTATCACACAATGCAACAACTTGTAGAATTGTCAACGTTAACATTATTGGAGAGTTTTGGTCATCATGGACCATTTCTTTAGGAAGGGAACATAAGTAGTGTAGAACGAGGAAAGCATGCGAATTTTTGTGGTGCACATTGCTTTTGCACCACAAAGGGCGATAACTCCGGTTTTTTTAAATTTCCTCCGCAAAGGGCGATAACTCCGGGTTTTTTAAATTTCTTCCGCAAAGGGCGATAACTCTCCGGTTATTTTTTAATAGGCGTGGTCCGAGTAGGTGTGGTCTAGTGACACTAGGTATGTGTATAACATAAAAAAAATACAACAATAAAGAAAACAAAAGAGTCAAGTAAGGTATCTAATAATTTTTAATAAAAAAATGTATAGACAAAGTTATAAATTGTTTTTTTTTTCCTTGGCGGGGCGGTGTGGGAAAGTCTGGAAGGTAGTACCGGGGAGTTATACGTCGGCAAGTGTGGGAACATCTCGGCAAGTGTGGGAACATCTCCAGAGGGTGTGACGGTGGTCAGTTCATAACAGACGTGGTGGGGTGCATATGGCAAAGTCATTAAGTAACGGGTTGTAAAAACGGGGGTGAGTGGTATGTTAAAGTATTTTGAACTGTTAGCACATTGGCGGTGTACATTAGTACGAAAAAAAGGTGCGGTGGGGATAGTAGTGGGTATGGGTTAGTGAAATTAGTTGATAAGGGTGGTTATTAGTGCTATGTAGATGTTCATAGTAGATTATTCACTAACATCACACGTGTTACAAATGAAACCTTGAAAGCTAAAGATCGTTGATTGCAATGGATATGGTGTAGTGTCATTCGGTGGTAAGGGGTGGGTACCAGGTATTACTGGTCAAGTAGTGGTCAAGCAGTGGTCAAGTGAGGACATTTTAGGGGAAAGGGGTTGTAATGATATGGTGACGATTAAAGAATGGTAAATTAGTGGTCAAGCAGTGGTCAACCAGTGGTCAAGTGGTGTTCAAGTGAGGAAATTTTAGGGAAAAGTGGTTGTAATGATATGGTGATGATTAAAGGGTGATAAATTAGTGGTCAAGTAGTGGTCAAGTAGTGGTCAAGTGAGGAAATTTTATGGGAAAGTGGTTGTAATGATATGGTAATGATTAAAGGGTGGTAAATTAGTGGTCAATCAGTGGTCAGGCAGTGGTCAAGTAGTAGTCAAGTGAGGAAATTTTATGGGAAAGTAGTTTAATGATATTGTGATGATAAATGATGGTAAATTACTGGTCAAGCAGTAGTCAAGTAAGGGAAATTGTACGAGAAAGTGGTTGTAATGATATAGTGATGATTAAAGGGTGGTAAATTAGTGGTCAACCAGTAGTCAAGTAGTGGTCAAGTGAGGAAATTTTAGGGGAAAAGTAGTTGTAATGATATGGTGATGATTAAAGGATGGTAAATTAGTGGTCAAGCAGTGGTCAAGCAGTGGTCAAGTAGTGGTCAAGTGGTCGAGTGACCACTTAAATTGTAGAGGACGTTGTGTCTAAGATAAAGGTAGTGGTTAAAGTGATCGATGACGTGGTCAAGTAGAGGTCACCCAGTGGTCAAGTGGTCGAGTGAACACTTAAAAGGTAGAGAAAAGTACGTATATTGAAACGGTGATGGTAAAATGGTCGACGACGTGGTCAAGCAGTGGTCAAGTAATGCTCAACCAGTGGTCAAGCTCTCAAGTGAGAAAATTGTAGGGTATGGTATGTGTAGTGAAACAGAGATGGATAAATTAAGTAGTGACGTTGTCAAGTAGTGATCAAGTAGTGGGCAAGTACTGGTCAAATGGTTGAGTGACCACTTAAATTGTAAGGGAAAGTACGTGTAGTGAACCTGTGTTGGTTAAAGTGATCGATGACGTGCTCAAGTAGTGGCCAAGTAGTTGTAAATGGTCGAGTGACTACTTAAATTGTCGGTGAAAGTAGTTATAGTGACAGGGTGATGATCAAGAGTTGGTCAAGTGGTGTTCAAGTACTGGTCAAGCAGTGGTCAAGGGTCAAGGGGTGGTCAAGCGACCCCTTAAGTTGTAGGGGAAGTTATTGTAGTGACAGTAGGGGTTAAAGTGATCGATGACATGATCAAGACGTTATGCCGGCTGCTAAGTTCAGAAAGTAGTGTCCTTAGTATTGGTAATTTCCTTGACAGGAGCGTCTCGAGCACTGATTTTGTATTGATCAATAGCACCTAGTGGTACAGTCGACACACATGGACAATAGTTACATCCGATCAAAGATGGCGTCGCACCCTATCACACATGGGTAATTGCTACAACCAAACTGGTCAAATATGGCGTCACATCCGGTCACATGGGTAATGGGACATCTGAGACACGTGGTTAAGAGGGAAACTATAGAAAAAGGGTGTCCTATCGGTTGTCGAGTCAGGGAACCTAACTTATGATCATCACTGTGTATAGGTGTGAATACACTGCATCTTCAACACTGCATCCGAAGGGTAAAATGGTCACCCCATTCTCTCTCTCTCTTTTTCTATAACCGTGTAGTCCTAGTGTTATCCGGTTACACTAAAGGACACCCGGGCATCAACACAACAAACTGCTCCGATTCAACCTTAGGCAATCCACGTAACATGACAGGTCACATGTCCGCCGTCATAACCAGCGACATTATCACGTATCAAATTAGACATCCACACTTTCATTTCCTTTCTATGTGGCCATAGTGTCTTTACATCTTTCTCCAGAAAGCCATTTCCAAAACCAATATAAGTTTTTTCAGTGTACCTGCTCAGCGCCACACTTCAAAAGTACACCTTCTATGTACCACTTCAACCATCAAATAAGAAAATATGTTAGACAAAATATTAAAATTATTGGTCAAATACAGAAATATCTCGTCAAAACTTATAAAAAGTACGAACCTTTGTTAACCTATTGGGAAAAATGTCAATCAAGTAGGAAGGTTTGTTAGTCAAATCGAAAAAATATTGACCACGTAACGGTATATCTTGTCCACACTTATGAAAAGTTGGGAAATTTGTTAGTCAAATGAGAAAAAAAAAAAAGATTGACCAAGTAACGAAGTAACCCCACCAAACTTATGAAAAGTACGAAACTTTGTTAAGCAAGTATGAAAATGGATCGACCAAACAGAGAAATATATCACCCAAACTTATAAAAAGTAGGAACATATGTTAACCAAATGGAAATATCTTGGCCAAATAGGAAAATTTGTTAGCCATATGGGGAAAATATTGTCCAAGTAACGAAATACATCGTTCAAACCTACGAAAAGTAGGAAACTTTGTTAATTAAATGTGAAAATTTTGGCTAAATTTCAACCAAAACTTATAAATATTTCAACTAAACTTATAAAAAAGTAGGAACATTTGTCAGCCACATGGGAAAAAGGTCGGCCAAATACAGAAATATCGCAACCAAACTTATAAAAAGAAGGAAAAGATTGACCAAGTAACGAAATATCTCGTCGAAACTTATAAAAAGGTAGGAAACTTTGTTAACCTAATGTGAAAAAACAAAACAAATATTGATCAGTAAAGACAATCACTCCTCCAAATTTATGTAAAGTACGAAACCTTGGTACCCACATGCGACAAATATAGGTCAAATACTGAAATATTTCGTCCAAACTTATGAAAGGTAGAAAATTGTCCTTAACCAACTGGGGTAAATATTGCTCAAACTAAGAAACATGTCGACCGAAGTAGGAAATTACGTGAACCAAAGTAATAAAATTGTTGGCCAAATAGGAAAAAGTATCGGTCAAACTTATAGATGTCTCGTTTAAACTTATATAACATGTATGAAAATTGTTAGATAAAGGTGAAAAATATTGGCCAGTAATGAAATATCGCATCCGAACTTATAAAATGTACGAGTTAACCAAAAGGCGAAAGGCCAAAATACGAAATGTCTCGACCAAGCTTATAAAAATCTAGGAAAAAATATTACAACTAAAATATTGATCAAAAGGTATAAATCCAAAACATTATAAAAATAGATTATGTGGTTGTTTCGGGATTTGAAATTTAAATATTGAGCACAACCCACTACTGGCAACGCCGATCGTATTCTGGTATGAACCTAAGGCCTATCCACGTCAATATGGAAGCACTATACTCGAGTTTCGCCCTCATTTGAGCTCGTCAGTAGTGCATATCCCTGACCGGATCCGGAAACAGTCCCGGATCACGCGTGTGAAGGCTGACATCTTCAACTTGCTATACCACATCTTATTCTAACATATACTTTACATGAAATTTCCCAAATTTGGGGATCTATTAAAGAATACGTAATGAGATACACAAAGACACCAAGAACATATCAGACAAAACATCTCACAAACCAGACTTAGAACTAAAACTTAAACCATATCAGATGAACCACCCAACAAGTACTACTAGAACTCAAAACATAACGATATTAAGGAAACGCATACTTACACATTGTCAGACATTGGATTTAAATCCCCTACTACTAACATATCACTGGTGTCGAATTCCCGTTTCACAAAAACACCCTCTTGTCAGTTGTTACTGAAAACCATTACACCAGTCCAGAATTGTGACTCATAGAATCTACACTCACACAGGATCTATTAAAGAATACGTATGAGATATACCACAACAACAAGAACATATCATACAAAACAATTCACAAACTAAAGCTTAAACCATATCAGATGAACCACCCAACAAGTACTACTAGAACTCAAAACATAACGATATTAAGGAAACGCATACTAGTTTATTTCTGTTTTAACTGTTTTAATATGGCAGAAGAAAACAGGGAATTAGACTATATCTGCCCTTCTTCACTGCTGCCCTTTTTTTCGAGACTTTTCTTCTGTGCTTGCCCTTTAGGTGGATTAAAAGTTTTTTTCCAAGTCTTGTACACGCCTTTCAAAATGCTCACGTTCTCTGATTACATGGTGCCCATTACATTGCGTTCTTCGGTGCCAACAGTATGGACTGTCAAGAAGTGGGGTTTTGGGTGCAAAATTAATCTGTAGAGGTAAATAAAACACTTTGAACTTACAAGGGGCCACACTGCTACTTACTAAAAAAAAAACAGTAAAAAAATTCATGATGAGAAGTGGTATGTGGGGCCCGTCTTGTAAGTTTCAATGTGTTTTTTTACCTCCACAGTTTAATTTTGCACCAGAACCTCACTTCTTGACAGTCCATACAGTTGGCACCGAAGAACGCAATGGTAAACGGGCACCATGTAATTAGAGAACGTGAGCATTTTGAAAGGCGGTACAAGATTGCAAAAAAAAAATTTGAGTCCAGTCCTGAAGGACAAACACAGAAGAAAAGTCATCGAAACAAAGGACAGCAGTGAAGAAGGAGATTAGTCTAATTACCATGTTTCTCTCTGCCATATTAACACAGTTTTAAAAAAGAAATAAACTAGTATGCGTTTCCTTAATATCGTTATGTTTTGAGTTCTAGTAGTACTTGTTGGGTGGTTATCTGTATGGTTTAAGGGTTTTTGTTTGTGAATGTTTTGAATGATATGTTCTTGTTTTTTTTGGGTATCTCATACGTATTTTTAATAGATCCTGTGTGAGTGTAGTTCTACGAGTCACAATTTGGACTAGTGTAAAGGTTTTTCAGTAACAACTGACAAAGGGGGGTGTTTTTGTGAAACGGGAATTCGACACCAGTGATATGTTAGTAGTAGGGATTTAAATCCAATTTTCTGACAATGTGTAGTATGCGTTTCCTTTAAAATCGTTGTTTTTAGTTTTGTTTACTTGTTGGGTGGTTCTCTGATATGGTTTAAATTTTAGTTCTAAGCCTGGTTTGTGAGTTGTTTTATTGATTGTTCTTGGTGTCTTTGTGTATCTCATACTATTCTTTAATAGATCCCCAAATTTGGGAAATTTCATGTAAAGTATATGTTAGAATAAGATGTGGTATAGCAATTGAATTGTCACCCTGGGAAATGGATCTTTGGTGACGAATACTCGGGTGAACTATCCCCGATGGACTCACAGATTACATGGCCATACATGTTGTTAACTGTCATGATGTTTTTAGGAGCCCGTGTACAATGGAGGTTTGAAGTTCTTGGTGATGTGACCACTTTGTATTAGAAAGAAACCAAGAGTGTGGAGAGTTAGTGATGTATAAGGGTTTCTGTACCAGATACGGTGAAGGGCCCTTTGGTAATGTAAAACAAAAAGTGGGACATTGGGTCTTTCAGATAAACACATTTTACTAAAAGTTACATTTTTTTTTCTTATTTTGTGGACTTACTTTTTCCATAGCTATTTCTGTACTTGACCAAAAATTTTTACAATTTTTTTGACTTATTTTAAGTTTTGTGAAATATTTTTGTCCCTTTTTGGGGCCCGGATTTTTTTTTTTTTTTTCACAAAATTTGGTTTTTTTTTTTTTTAATTT
>JACEFZ010015122.1:0-32894 GCA_014155875.1 Cepaea nemoralis
TTTTGGTGTGTGTGGGTGGGGTGTGTGTGTGTGTGTGTGTGTGTGTGTGTGTGTGCACTGTTTGCGTGTGGAAATATGTAGTATTTTCTACGGTGTATGCGAGAGGAGATCAGTGAGCTCAGGATCGTTCATCATCATGGCCACATCACACCATAGTAAGCTCCAAACAGATCTCATCGAATGAAGCGTCTCTCAGGAAAATGGTTTACTCCTTGGAGTTAATCCTATATAGTCCGGTGACTGGTCTCTACTACTGAATATGGTATACCAAAGTCCATAAGTTCAGCACCCCCGATGTATCTAATGTGTCTATAACGATCCTGGAATCTAGGAATCTCGGCACTTCTCTCACACAACTCCCCAAGAAACAAACCGATGATGTCTGTTCGAGTAAGTTCCGCCTGTCTGTTTGTACAAGTTTACTGAATAGGTTTCCTCACCATTATGCCTTCTCTTTATAATAATGTTATTGTCCTGAGAAGTAATCACCATTATACCTTCTCTATATAATAATGTTATTGTCGAGAGAAGTAATCACCATTAAACCTTCTCCATGTAATAATGTTATTGTCCTGAGAAGTAATCACCATTATACCTTCTCCACCTATTAACGTCATAGTTCTGAGAAGTCATCACTGTTAATATGAATCAGCCTTTTCAGGACTTCAATCACTGACAACCAGCCTTTTTCATGTTAAACACTCATTGCTTTGATGAGGCCATGATTGGTGGAACGGTGTCCCATTGCCTACACCATTTAACAGAACTTCACTCAGTGTGATTGCTATTTTCCTTCTCTCCCAGCTGTCCTTAATTTCTCCGGTACAGTGAAATTGCCCTCAGTGTGACTGGCATTGTTCACACCTCGGAGTAATATTTCCTTTCTTCTTCACCGCGGAACCTGTTGAAAATAGAACACTCTGTGAGAGAAAAACCCTATTCGAACCCACTATATGTGAGTGTAGGCCAAAGGCCCCACTCCGATATTCATCCTGGCTAACCTATAACTACACTATGACATAAAGCAGAGTAGTTCGTCACATTTGGGTGGTAAGGAAAAGGAAGGACCAACAGGAAACGCACAACTCCCCAGTAGACCTCCCTACCAGAATATCCTACCGTTAACATTTCCTTTATCTTCCCAGCTATCCCAAATCTCACTGAATATCATCCCATTACATTGGTCTTACCCTGCCGAGTGAAATGATATATCACTCTACCTAGTTTAAGCTATGCATCAGCCAGCTGTGGCCGACACTCCCAGACTACGTTCACACAACGCACTATCACTAAGTTCAAGTCCTCAACTCTATCAATGAATTAACTACCTTATGCTAGTGTTCCGAGTTGGAATTCACAATTCACAACATGAAAAAAAAATGTCCCTTGTTTCCAAACAACATGGGGCACTGTGAATCCTTCTCCATTCGAATTGGAACAAACAAACACTCCCGTTATCTGTAGTTTATCCAACACACTGATCGCAAGTTTCGTTAACTTCAAACAGTCGAAAATGTTGTCCAAGTGACGTGATTCACGTGCCGGAATTCAAATCAAGACGGCACTCCCCTCTCCATCTCCGATCTGGTAAACAGAATGCCGACGTCTCTTTTGATGCCGGAGAAACCTCAAGGAATCCAGACTGTGTTTGAATTTTGAGCATATTTCCCCACATCAAATAGTTGTGGCGCCTAGCGACGGCGGTTTCGGGCTTCATCAATCTGGATCGGCATCTCCCGTATTTCGTGACATAGGCCCCCTCTTAAGAGAGTTGAACCGCATCAACTCTTGATCACTGGAGGTTCGATCCAGATGATCCACCACAATCTACTCATCAAGCGCATGTTCAGTTTCTGGGAGATGGCTCAGCACATTCAAATGTTGATGGTCTGCCTGTACCCTCAAGGGTATTGTCCTCCCCAGCAATTAGGCGATCTCACTGACAGCCCTATATCCTCATAATGACAGACACTAGTTTTGGCGTATCGCTCCTGTACGTTTCGGTCGTCGACCAACTTCCGACCTGCGTAAGCGACGCTCACAATACAGACGGATCGTTCCATCCTGACTGTAACAGTGTCTCCATATCCGCTTAGTTTTCCCCAAGTTTTGCATCCCTGGGATCTGCGGTATCGTCCTCGTGGACAGAATCATCTTCCCAAAACCTCCTGGACTTTACTTCCAGGACCATCTCGGTCGATGTTGAATCTGGTCAGCCAATCGTCTGTCGGAGTCTCGGGTATCTCGCGCCGTTCCCTACGTTACCCACTCCTTCTGAACTGGGCTACTAGCGATGTTTTCACTATGGGCCTCTCCTTGACGTGTGATTTTCCCCCTATCTTCGGCTGGAAAATCTGACCTACCTCGTACGCTCCCATAGGCCTTCCTATGTAGTACTTGGGATCTCTGGTCTTCGTCTGGACCCTTAACCTTTTTCCCAATGGCTGCCATCACCCTAAGGTGAGAAGATTTGACCTCGGATCTCTCCTCATATTTCTGAAGGATATGCCTAGGGAGACCTTTCAGGTCTCCTCCGATCCGTATTTCGTAGGTGGTCTTGGACGCAACCTTTACCACAAGGTAAGGTCCTTGCCATCCTACTGTAAGTATATTGGTCTCTGCTGGACCCCATACTACTACTTCGTCTCCTACCTTAAGAGTTCCTTTACTCTTCGTCCGATTTTGTGTTGGTGCCTTCTGGCACTCTGGGCAAGACTTTAACCAACCGGCGTACATCCCCAGTCATTCCTGGCCAGCAATAATGGCAGGAGATCTGCTGCAACGTCTCTCTGACACCCATATGTCGATTCTCATATGTCTGACTTCCGGATATGGTGTGCCCGCTCTGAAGAATGTGAGGACGGTGGGCCTCTGAGACCACCAACTGCTCATGCAGTTTGTCTCCCCTTCCAGCTCTCCGATAGAGCAGTCGATTCCTCAGAAAGTACTGTCGCCGTTCCGGTGGTTCAGCACTTCTTTGCAGCTTCTTGTAACAAGGACGCAACGTAGTGCCCTTCCTCTGGACAGTATGCAATTCCCCTGACAAAGGGTTGGTGCATAGTGTATCTGCCTCTTCTTTCTTCCCTTGGGGTCCGGTGGCTACTGTTCCCCGGTGGGCGGGTTGTTTGGGCATCCCCAAGAACACGTATTTCGTACCAAGGATCACGGGAAATAGGGAATCAGATAACACAGCTGCTGGAATGATGCCTGTGACATACCGGGACTTAATCTCCACCTTGGCGATTGGCAGCGTCATGGCAACAGCACTCCTCATTGCAGGCTGTATCTTAATAGTCTCCCCTGTGAGTTGGTCTGGGTGTACCAGGCTGGCATCAATCACAGCTTCCCCGTCCAAACCAGTATCATAGAGACAGGTAACCTGCTGGCCGTTGACTTCAATCAGTTCGACCACAGGTGGCCTCTCTTGGTCCAGAGTTCCTTCAACGACCTCGACCTTTTCTGTGGCAACCACCTTTTGACCCAGGCGGCAGGCTGCAAAGTGAGAGCTTTTCGTTTTCGATTTGCAGTGTTTTGTGTTGTGAGAGGGCGACTTGCAGATCGAACACCACTTCTCAGACCACTGTCGTTTCGGTTGAGAATTGAGTAGGTTCTGTCTTCCATACTTTTTTTTCTCTGTACTCTTCTCTGAAGTGTTTGCATAAGGTTCCACTTTCTTTGCTTCTGAGCCTTTGAATTTCTTTCGGTCATGTTTCTCCTGACCTTTGGTGGTTGGTGTACAGGTTTCTTCCGCTTCCCCATGGACTTCAATTAATCTTTCCGCCAGCTTATTCACCACATCAAGCCGTTCCGCCCCTTGTTCTCCAAGAATGTCTTCATAGGTTCTGACATTTGCTGTCGCATCTGGTCGACTATTATGAGCTCTTCCAGACTCTCACAGTCATGCTTGAACCCTGCTAAATCCATCCATTTTTGGAGATAGGATTTCAGACGCAGACTGTAGGCGGCGAATAGCTCTCCTGGCTCTCGTTTCACTGCTCGAAACTTCTTTCTATATGTACTTGATGTGATCTCGTAGTATTTCAGCAAAGGAGCTTTCAATTCGTCGTAATTGTTCTCGTGTCCTGGCGGCAGGCGAGAATAGACCTCGTAACCTGTCCCACGTAATCCCTGGGACAGATTAAGACACCATTTGTCACGATCCAGACCCATAGCAACCGACATGGCCTCAAAGCGTTGTAGGTACTGGTCGATATTCTCTTTGTCCTCTTCGTAGACCGCTAGAGGGAACTTCATAGCATGGTAACTATGTCCACCTACTGGGGTTGAGCCCGAAAGAGAGGAGTCTCCCCCTGCACCCTCAGTTTTCCCACTAGAATCCCACAAAACAATACCCCTCTTCATATTCCTCTAGAACATACGCACACAAGACTGTATTTTAATAAATGATAAAATAAAACATTTAATACAGAAAAGTGTCACGTGTGTGTGTGTGTGTGTGTGTGTGTGTGTGTGTGTGTGTGTGTGTGTGTGTGTGCACTGTTTGCGTGTGGAAATATGTATATTTTCTATGGTGTATGCGAGAGGAGATCAGTGAGCTCAGGATCGTTCATCATCATGGCCACATCACACCATAGTAAGTTCCAAACAGATCTCACCGAATGAAGCGTCTCTCCGGAAAATAGTTGGCTCCTTGGAGTTAATCCTATATAGTCCGGTGACTGGTCTCCACTTTCGTTAACTTCAAACAGTCGAAAATGTTGTCCGAGTGTCGTCATTCACGTGGCCGGAATTCAAATCAAGACGGCACTCCCCTCTCCATTCTCCCGATCTGGTAAACAAATGCCGTCGTCTCTTTTGATGCCGGGGAAACCTCAAGGAATCCAGACTGTGTTTGAATTTTGAACATATATCCCCACATCAAATAGTTGTGGCGCCTAGCGACGGCGGTTTGGGCCTTTCATCAATCTGGATCGGCATTCTCCAGTATTTCGTGACAACATTAAAGTCTCTTAATGCAACTATCAATCGTAATCTTGAGGCTCATTACTCATCGCTAAATCTGGGAAAAGTCATACTATAAGGGAGAATTAATCAAACCATCAATATCAGCATTTCTTAAACGGTTCTGGAAAAAGATGACAAAGACGTTAAAGCTATGCCACTAAGTAACAATACTGTTAGCAGAAGAATAGACGAAATGAGTGAGGATATTGAAATACAACTTTTTGAAAAGCTGAAAACAAGAAAATTCTCGGTGCAAATGGATGAATCAACTATGAGAGACAGTGAGGTCGTACTTATAACTTACGTAAGATATATTGATAAAGGTGATTTTGCTGAAGAAATGTTGTTCTGTAAATCATTAGAAAGTACAACTACCTCCAAGATATATATAGTAAGCTAAAAATTTGCTTAGATGTCAATAATATTTTTGTTGTTGTTCGCATATTCTTTATAGGACATCGCTGTCGACATCAGCATCTTTCAGCTAATTGTTGATTTCTTGGCAAGATTACGCTCAGTAGTTTGCCATTGCTTTCTGGGCGACCGGCTCACATAGCCCTAAGTTAACGACGCGGAGAAAACCGCTACCGATTCTCTCGCAACGTCACGTTACTTACGAGAGTATACGGGATTATGAAAAATATAACATCTTGTGCTGCAGATGGTGTTCCTAATATGACGGAGAAGAAAAATGGTTGCTTAAAATGATGAAAGATGAGAATACAGAAATGCTTGTTGTGCATTGCGTTATTCACAGGGAAAACCTGGTAGTAAAAACATTTCGCCTGTTCTAAATGAAGTACTAAATTTAGTTATAAAGTGTATCAATACTATAGAAGCTAGTGCCAAATGTTAACGTCTCTTTAAGTTATTTTGTGGAGAACAAAATGAAGACCATGTAAGACTTATACTTCACACTGAAGTAAGATGGCTCTCGAAAGGAAACTGATTGAAAAGATTTATGGAACTATTTGATACTCTTAGTGATATTTTAAGCGAAAAACCTGAAATGAAAAATCTGTTAACGGTCGATGGTAAGGCATTTGTGAGTTATTTAGCCGATATCTTTGAAAAGCTTCTTCTTCTTCAGCGTTCCGAGCCATTGAGGTTCTTTGCTGCAGATACAATCCGTCTCCATTCGTCTCTCTGGTGGACCTTCTCTTGCCAGTCGTTGATTCCAAGTGCTTGTAGGTCTGTATATGTATTATCTCTCCACCGTCTTCTTGGTCTACCTCGGGGTCTACGGTCATTTATTCCTGAGTGTAAGCGAGTTTTGTTTCCCTATTATCTTCCATTCTTTCTATATGCCCCAGCCATTGTAGTCTATTAGCCTTCATGATACCATTGATTAGCGAGGACTTAAACAGATCATAAATGTCTTTGTTACTTCTTCTTTTCCACTCTCCACATTGTGTATCCCTAATGGGTCCAAAGATGCGTCTTAAAATTTGTTCTCAAAGGTTTGTAACAAGGCTTCGTCTCCTTTCGTTGTACTCCAGGTTTCATAGCCATACAGCACAACTGGTCTGATCAGTGTTTTGTATATTGTGATTTTGGTGTTACGAGAGAGCGCATTTGATTTTAGTAGATATTGTAGTGCATAGTATATCTTATTTCCAGAGTTGATTCTAGTTTGTATTTCTTCCCTTATGGATGTTGGAGCAGTTGAAGATTGTACCCAGGTATTTGTATGTTTCCGTTCTTTTAATGGTCATATTATCTATTTGTATGTGGCAGAGTTTTTCAGCCATTCCTTCTCTTGAAATTACCATATATTCTGTCTTATCTTGGTTGATAACCAGCCCCATCTGTTGGCTTTTTCCTTTAAGTGAGTCAATATTTCCAATGTCTTTTGTTCAATTTGCCCTATAATATCTATATCATCTGCATAACCAAGCAGCTTGGATGTTCCTTCAATATCACATTCCTCCTTTACCTTCCTTACAACTTTCTCTAGAGCCAGATTGAAGAGTAGCTAAATATATAAAATAAACAACTTTAAGTAACAAATAAACTCTTGTCGATGCAAAAGCGAAGATATTTGGTTTCATTACCTTTATTGAATTATGTCAGACATATATTTATAACAAAAATTTTGAAAAGTTTCATTGGCTCCAAAATGTGAAGTGACTGATACCACTGTATATTATAGATGTCGATCATCTGAGATTGTATCGCCTGGCCCCAAGCCTTGCATCCTGGGATTTGCAGAATCGTCATCGATGGACAGAATCGTCTTCCCCAAACCTCCTGGACTTTACTTCCAGACCATCTCGGTCGATGTTGAATCTGGTCAGCCAATCGTCTGTCGGAGTCTCGGGTATCTCGCGCCGTTCCCTACGTTACCCACTCCTTCTGAACTGGGCTACTAGCGATGTTTTCACTATGGGCCTCTCCTTGACGTGTGATTTTCCCCCTATCTTCGGCTGGAAAATCTGACCTACCTCGTACGCTCCCATAGGCCTTCCTATGTAGTACTTGGGATCTCTGTCTTCGTCTGGACCCTTAACCTTTTTCCCATGGCTGCCATCACCCTAAGGTGAGAAGATTTGACCTCGGATCTCTCCTCATATTTCTGAGGATATGCCTAGGGAGACCTTTCAGGTCTCCTCCGATCCGTATTTCGTAGGTGGTCTTGGACGCAACCTTTACCACAAGGTAAGGTCCTTGCCATCCTACTGTAAGTATATTGGTCTCTGCTGGACCCCATACTACTACTTCGTCTCCTACCTTAGAGAGTTCCTTTACTCTTCGTCCGATTTTGTGTTGGTGCCTTCTGGCACTCTGGGCAAGACTTTAACCAACCGGCGTACATCCCCAGTCATTCCTGGCCAGCAATAATGGCAGGAGATCTGCTGCAACGTCTCTCTGACACCCATATGTCGATTCTCATATGTCTGACTTCCGGATATGGTGTGCCCGCTCTGAAGAATGTGAGGACGGTGGGCCTCTGAGACCACCAACTGCTCATGCAGTTTGTCTCCCCTTCCAGCTCTCCGATAGAGCAGTCGATTCCTCAGAAAGTACTGTCGCCGTTCCGGTGGTTCAGCACTTCTTTGCAGCTTCTTGTAACAAGGACGCAACGTAGTGCCCTTCCTCTGGACAGTATGCAATTCCCTGACAAAGGGTTGGTGCATAGTGTATCTGCCTCTTCTTTCTTCCCTTGGATCCGGTGGCTACTGTTCCCCGGTGGGCGGGTTGTTTGGGCATCCCCAAGAACACGTATTTCGTACCAAGGATCACGGGAAATAGGGAATCAGATAACACAGCTGCTGGAATGATGCCTGTGACATACCGGGACTTAATCTCCACCTTGGCGATTGCAGCGTCATGGCAACAGCACTCCTCATTGCAGGCTGTATCTTAATAGTCTCCCCTGTGAGTTGGTCTGGGTGTACCAGGCTGGCATCAATCACAGCTTCCCCGTCCAAACCAGTATCATAGAGACAGGTAACCTGCTGGCCGTTGACTTCAATCAGTTCGACCACAGGTGGCCTCTCTTGGTCCAGAGTTCCTTCAACGACCTCGACCTTTTCTGTGGCAACCACCTTTTGACCCAGGCGGCAGGCTGCAAAGTGAGAGCTTTTCGTTTTCGATTTGCAGTGTTTTGTGTTGTGAGAGGGCGACTTGCAGATCGAACACCACTTCTCAGACCACTGTCGTTTCGGTTGAGAATTGAGTAGGTTCTGTCTTCCATACTTTTTTTTTCTCTGTACTCTTCTCTGAAGTGTTTGCATAAGGTTTCCACTTTCTTTGCTTCTGAGCCTTTGAATTTCTTTCGGTCATGTTTCTCCTGACCTTTGGTGGTTGGTGTACAGGTTTCTTCCGCTTCCCCATGGACTTCAATTAATCTTTCCGCCAGCTTATTCACCACATCAAACCGTTCCGCCCCTTGTTCTCCAAGAATGTCTTCATAGGTTCTGACATTTGCTGTCGCATCTGGTCGACTATCATGAGCTCTTCCAGACTCTCACAGTCATGCTTGAACCCTGCTAAATCCATCCATTTTTGGAGATAGGATTTCAGACGCAGACTGTAGGCGGCGAATAGCTCTCCTGGCTCTCGTTTCACTGCTCGAAACTTCTTTCTATATGTACTTGATGTGATCTCGTAGTATTTCAGCAAAGGAGCTTTCAATTCGTCGTAATTGTTCTCGTGTCCTGGCGGCAGGCGAGAATAGACCTCGTAACCTGTCCCACGTAATCCCTGGGACAGATTAAGACACCATTTGTCACGATCCAGACCCATAGCAACCGACATGGCCTCAAGCGTTGTAGGTACTGTTCGATATTCTCTTTGTCCTCTTCGTAGACCGCTAGAGGGAACTTCATAGCATGGTAACTATGTCCACCTACTGGGGTTTGAGCCCGAAAGAGAGGAGTCTCCCCCTGCACCCTCAGTTTTCCCACTAGAATCCCACAAAACAATACCCCTCTTCATATTCCTCTAGAACATACGCACACAAGACTGTATTTTAATAAATGATAAAATAAAACATTTAATACAGAAAGTGTCACGTGTGTGTGTGTGTGTGTGTGTGTGTGTGTGTGTGTGTGTGTGTGTGTGTGTGCACTGTTTGCGTGTGGAAATATGTATATTTTCTATGGTGTATGCGAGAGGAGATCAGTGAGCTCAGGATCGTTCATCATCATGGCCACATCACACCATAGTAAGTTCCAAACAGATCTCACCGAATGAAGCGTCTCTCCGGAAAATAGTTGGCTCCTTGGAGTTAATCCTATATAGTCCGGTGACTGGTCTCCACTTTCGTTAACTTCAACAGTCGAAAATGTTGTCCGAGTGTCGTCATTCACGTGGCCGGAATTCAAATCAAGACGGCACTCCCCTCTCCATTCTCCCGATCTGGTAAACAGAATGCCGTCGTCTCTTTGATGCCGGGGAAACCTCAAGGAATCCAGACTGTGTTTGAATTTTGAACATATATCCCCACATCAAATAGTTGTGGCGCCTAGCGACGGCGGTTTGGGCCTTTCATCAATCTGGATCGGCATTCTCCAGTATTTCGTGACAACATTAAAGTCTCTTAATGCAACTATCAATCGTAATCTTGAGGCTCATTACTCATCGCTAAATCTGGGAAAAGTCATACTATAAGGGAGAATTAATCAAACCCATCAATATCAGCATTTCTTAAACGGTTCTGGAAAAAGATGACAAAGACGTTAAAGCTATGCCACTAAGTAACAATACTGTTAGCAGAAGAATAGACGAAATGAGTGAGGATATTGAAATACAACTTTTGAAAAGCTGAAAACAAGAAAATTCTCGGTGGCAAATGGATGAATCAACTATGAGAGACAGTGAGGTCGTACTTATAAACTTACGTAAGATATATTGATAAAGGTGATTTTGCTGAAGAAATGTTGTTTCTGTAAATCATTAGAAAGTACAACTACCTCCAAAGATATATATAGTAAGCTAAAAATTTGCTTAGATGTCAATAATATTTTTGTTGTTGTTCGCATATTCTTTATAGGACATCGCTGTCGACATCAGCATCTTTCAGCTAATTGTTGATTTCTTGGCAAGATTACGCTCAGTAGTTTGCCATTGCTTTCTGAGGCGACCGGCTCACATAGCCCTAAGTTAACGACGCGGAGAAAACCGCTACCGATTCTCTCGCAACGTCACGTTACTTACGAGAGTATACGGGATTATGAAAAATATAACATCTTGTGCTGCAGATGGTGTTCCTAATATGACGGAGAAGAAAAATGGTTGCTTAAAATGATGAAAGATGAGAATACAGAAATGCTTGTTGTGCATTGCGTTTTCACAGGGAAAACCTGGTAGTAAAAACATTCGCCTGTTCTAAATGAAGTACTAAATTTAGTTATAAAGTGTATCAATACTATAGAAGCTAGTGCCGAAATGTTAACGTCTCTTTAAGTTATTTTGTGGAGAACAAATGAAGACCATGTAAGACTTATACTTCACACTGAAGTAAGATGGCTCTCGAAAGGAAACTGATTGAAAAGATTTATGGAACTATTTGATACTCTTAGTGATATTTTTAAGCGAAAAACCTGAAAATGAAAAATCTGTTAACGGTCGATGGTAAGGCATTTGTGAGTTATTTAGGCGATACTTTGAAAGCTTCTTCTTCTTCAGCGTTCCGAGCCATTGAGGTTCTTTGCTGCAGATACAATCCGTCTCCATTCGTCTCTCTGGTGGACCTTCTCTTGCCATTCGTTGATTCCAAGTGCTTGTAGGTCTGTAATCTGTATATATATTATCTCTCCACCGTCTTCTTGGTCTACCTCGGGGTCTACGGTCATTTATTTCCTGAGTGTAAGCGAGTTTTGTTTCCCTATTATCTTCCATTCTTTCTATATGCCCCAGCCATTGTAGTCTATTAGCCTTCATGATACCAATGATTAGCGGGGACTTAAACAGATCATAAATGTCTTTGTTACTTCTTCTTTTCCACTCTCCACTTTGTGTATCCTAATGGGTCCAAAGATGCTTCTTAAAAGTTTGTTCTCAAAGGTTTGTAACAAGGCTTCGTCTCCTTTCGTTGTACTCCAGGTTTCAGAGCCATACAGCACAACTGGTCTGATTAGTGTTTTGTGTATTGTGATCTTGGTGTTACGAGATAGCGCATTTGATTTTAGTAGATGTTGTAGTGCATAGTATATCTTATTTCCAGAGTTTATTCTAGTTTGTATTTCTTCACTTATGATGTTGGAGCAGTTGAAGATTGTACCCAGGTATTTGTATGTTTCCGTTCTTTTAATGGGCATATTATCTATGTGTATGTGGCCAGAGTTTTTAGCCATTCCGTCTCTTGAAATTACCATATATTCTGTCTTATCTTGGTTGATAACCAGCCCCATCTGTTGGGCTTTTTCCTTTAAGTGAGTCACAATTTCCAATGTCTTTTGTTCAATTTGCCCTATAATATCTATATCATCTGCATAACCAAGCAGCTTGGATGTTCCTTCAATATCACATTCCTCCTTTACCTTCCTTACAACTTTCTCTAGAGCCAGATTGAAAGAGTAGCTAAATATATAAAATAAACAACTTTAAGTAACAAATAAAACTCTTGTCGATGCAAAAGCGAAGATATTTGGTTTCATTACCTTTATTGAATTATGTCAGACATATATTTATAACAAAAATTTTGAAAAGTTTCATTTACTCCAAAAATGTGAAGTGACTGATACCACTGTATATTATAGATGTCGATCATCTGAGAATTGTATCGCCTGGTTTAAAATAAAGATTTTTGGATTTGAAACAAATTGATTTCGCAACCTGGATGATGGAGGCAATGTTTGTGGATTTGTCTGATATTTCATTTATGCAATATCAAGAAGAACTCGCAGAAATGCAAACTGATGAGTCAATTAAAAGGGTTATTTAATATAAAAGTAGCGATGGCATGGCTTTGTGAGGAAACCAAAATCAAATATCCAATGCAACCAAATGTGCAAGAGAACTATTGTTACTATTTCCATCTTCATATTTAGCTAATGGGGATTTAGTGCCATAAATGATTTGCTGCTGAAAAAAAAAAATATCGGCTGGATGTAACAAAACGAGGAGACTTGAGACTGAAGTAAACTAAATTGGAACCTGACGTAAAATCTCTTTGCGACAAGCAGCAAGCGCAAGGATCTCACTAAATTTAAATAATAAATAATTACTAATAATTAAAATAATATAGAAACATCTTTCATTAAAACTATTTTGTTCTTGAATTTCAGTTCTCCATTATATGTTTTGAAAATGTACTTACTGTGTTTGCTCAATATTTTTCTAGTCATTTCTTCCTAAAACCTATCATTCAATTTCTTTAGTGAACATTTAATTTTTGAATATTAAAATTATGTATATGTTGGGGGGTGGGGGGGGGGGGGGGGGGTGGCATAAGAATTTTAGAAAGGCTTAGGTGGGGCATAGCACAAAAAGGTTGGGAAACACTGCTCTAGATGTTAATACTGATTCCATGCCGTTGAAAGCTTTTTTGGCCATTCCTATTCTCTTTTTGATTTCTATTTCACTTCTGCCATCATCTGTTATTAGATGTCTACGATATGAGATACTTGTTACTTGTTCTAGTATCTCCCCGTTTACTTTGATGTTCATCGATGACTTTTCCTTTTCACTGCTAATTGTCATAGTTTTTGTTTTTGGATGTTAATATCTAAGCCACATTCTGCACTATGACTGTTTACTTGTTCCACTAAGTCTTGTAACTCTTGCTAACTTTCTGCTAGTAACACGGTATCGTCAGCATATCTAAGATTGTTTATGATTCTTCCACTGATGTTAAGACCAGGTATTTCAACGTGGCACAAATCACGAACTCCATAGCTCAAGCGACGACCCCCAGGAGTCTCCGAGAAAAATGAACTCGTGAATCGAATGACGTAGCACAGAATCGAACCCAAAACCTTCAGAGAGCGATGCAGAGGGTTTGATAGCTCCGCCACGGAGACTCCATATGATAAATATATATGGATACAAAATACGGATAAGAAACTTCCAGAATAACACAATAGAAAAAGGTTGGTTGCGATGGAAATAAAATTGAGAATGACAATGAGTAGATGTCTAAGGGGGCGTTGGGGCCAAAAGGGTCGGGGCACCACAGGAGCGTCAAAACAACAGCCCCCTAGGGATCCAACCCCCCGGGGCCCCGCCCCCCTAGGCCCCGGGGTGCACACCAAGCGGTGAACCGTCCCGGAGCGCTACTTAGAGATATAGTGTGTATGAGGTACACACCATGGACACACATCAGTGGCTAAAAGCGAATCCAACACGACAGCGTATGTACTGTTGGAGGAATAGCCGATGGAGAGTGGACCCACTACCACCCCCAGGGGTTTGGTGCAACTACCAAAGATTTGAATGAGTCGCGCAGGGGACGTCGTCGTATTATAATGCACCACCGCAAGTGAATTAGAGCTACAACCTCCCAGGGTATATCAAGATGAATGGTTGTGAGTGGCTCAAACTCGGCACAGAGCTGCGCTGCGGTCGGCCTTGTGTTGGTCTTTTCTGTTCAAGGCACAATGCACAAGCGAAGCGGGGTGTGACCATAGAAGAGTGTATATTCTGTGAGAGGGGGGTTAAGCGTCCTTATGAGATGTGTGAGCGTTGTACGCTAGACGTCTTCCATAGGATGATTAGGAAGTTTGAGAGGAAGACCGACATCAAGCTGCTTCCATATAGAGGTATGAAACTGGATTGTGTTTCAGAGACATGCCTACTTGCCAATGGTTCAAGAGTCCCACAACATTTTGTGGAAAGCCCTCAAGACGACGCTTTTGCGACTATCATCTCCGGATCATCCGACGCCAAGGCAGAAGAATAAGTGGGGGAACTATAATCATTCATACTCCTTGGGGTTGGAGGTCCTTAGGAGTTCCACCAGACTGTTTGGAAACAATCGCTGAGGAGGATGTGTAGAACGGGTGAATGTCTAGCCTGTCAATTTGAAGCTGACTGGGATAGTGAACCGTGGAGCAGGCGATGTATCGGTGGCTGCACGATGTATGGTTCTGCAACATACCTTTTCGCTCTGGATAAATCCAAACTTGCGCGCCAGTCAACACACTTCCGCTTAAAACGATCACGCCGGATGTAGCGTGACTGAACGGAGCAAGCGTGATCGTTTTGTTTCTGCGTGACAAGTTTTATGAGCCGCGCGACAATTTTTTCTCGGTAAGAAAATTGCGCGGCCCAGAGCGGAGTTCAGAATTAGAGACTAGCGACTCAAACTTAAAATGAAGAATTGTAAGTGGCTTGTGCAAGAAGGGGCCTCGATCCGGTGCGATCGCAGGTGCCGCGGCGAGTTCTGCTACAAACACCTCCAACTACTTAAAAAGGGTAGGAATGTGTTTGGGTGCACTATCTGTAATACAGGTAGTACAGCAACCGTTCGATATGTGCCACACTTGTGATAGTGAACTAGCTGAGCGCTATGTGGCTCTGACAAGAGATTTGCCAGTAGACGATCCCTTGGAGAAATTCATCGAGGTGAAAGAGGCTATGAAAAAAGAGCGCGCTATCTAGCGGGCTATTTAGCAGGCGGGCTTCTGGCTGGTGGGGTGAAGTCAGTAAGCTCTTTTTTCTGGTGCAAGTCGGCAGAAAGTTTGCGCCGAATTTCAGCCTGCTGTTGTCGAAATTTCACTGATTCATTCAGAATTAATTTAAATTCCGCATCAGAAATTTCCTGGTCCTGCAAGGCCGCCGAGACAAGATCGGAGATTGTTGAAAGTTTCGATTCAACCAAAATCCTGATTTCGTCATGCTTCTTGGCTTTAAGTGCACATCTGCGGGTCACCAACTTGCCGGCCGCCCCCAATAGCCCACATACGAGAGCGCCTATCTCTAGGACCGAAGACGACTGGGACTGCAATAGGCTGTTGACAGAAGTCCCACACTCACCGTAATCAGTGCTGTATCAATCCCATCCAAGACATTCACAATCCGATGGTACTTCTTATACAACAGAGACCGTTTTTCATGCTCAAGCCTCCAAACTCTTCTGTAGTCTAGTGATCTCTTGAAGACGAAAGGTCTGGTCGGGCGCCATTGTATAGTAGTGCACCTATATATTCAATTCGTGGTTATACGTTTTGAATCCTCCTCAGTGACAGGGTTGATGGTATACAAAAGTTTTATAAGATGAACCCATGGTGAAACCTTAACTTCTCTCAGATTGATGGTATCAACACCCCTAGCATCCTTAAGTATGTTTACTGCAATTCGGTCATCAGTAACTTCCACTTTTCCACCGAAAGTAACAATAACCCAACCCACCGCCTCGCGAGCTAGAGATTTTACTTGAAGGCCTGGCATAACATCACCCCAATTTGTAAAAGGCCCATCCTTAAGAAGGAGCTTGATATATAGTTTGCTCCCTGGGATAGGACGATCGATATATTCAGGCCGGGGCCGGCTGTTCACCTCCAAACTAAGGGTGTAAACCTTATCATCACCTTTAAGGTAGAACTGACCTGCCTCATAGCCTACATATACCCCATCAGCGAAGTTAAGTATGCATGGCAGTACTCCCATATTTGAAAGGTAAATGGGTTTATTATTTGAGCACCCAAGATAGGGACTTTTTACCTCAAACCACAACGCCCAAGTCACCACCGAATCGGTCTTGTATATATGTTTTTGTAGCATTCCAGAAGGTCTTACCCAAAGACTGGGTATTTAACAGCGCAGCTCTATGTTGCACATCAACATATTTTTTAGTGGCCACATCTTGCTCCCCACCGGTTCAGCGACATTGGTGATTCTATGGGTGCCCATATTTAGTTCCTCTGTCATCGTTCCACGTTTAGAGAGCCGCTCCGTAAAACCACGCGTAGCGGCATCACTAGGTCCCGAAGGCTCCCCCACATTAGTGAGGCGAAACCCACCCATGGATAGTGTACCTTGCATAGTGTCCCCATACTTGCTCACAAGCCCAGCTCGGCTGAGCTGGACAACTGTACCTCCGTTGCACTTTCCAACAGACATGGTCTATACCATACGCAGTATTATGTCTTCAAATTGCTGCCCGCCCGCCAGCCCACGAAGCACATGAAGACATAAATGACCACAGATCACATCGTCTGCCTTCTGCAACTGAAAAGTTTGGGTGCGCACGGGGCACCCTAGATAATCCAGGATCTCCTGGGGTGGGTCAAGCCCGAAACTATCGAAGTAAACTGCCATAGGCCCCGCCTTGTAATAAGCCACCCAGTGGGTCCCCTCACCCTCTGACGAGTCTAGATTGACAATCCCACATTCCGGGCTGTGTAGAGCTGCGGGAAGACCATCGCGCATAAACACACCGCGGAAGTGGGGTATATCCTTAGCCACCTTCTCAATATCAAAGTTGCTTAATGCTTCTTTTTTTTCATCCCCTTACCACCTCTAGCCAGGTACACACCCTTACCCCCCACCCCAAGCATGTCCCTAAGACCAGGTTGGTTGGCCAACACCAACTTCAAAATATCCTCTCCTAAACCCCCCAGCTGAGGCCGCCCGGCCAGTGCCAACTTCATAACATCCTCCCCTAAACCCTGACCCTTCCTCGGGCGGCCAAACTGCTCAATACTGCGAGACACACCACCCACTTCACGCATCACCCTACCCAGAAGGTCATCCCCAAAACCCCGACCCTCCATCGCCCGGTTATGACGAGCCTGATCAACTGCCTGTGCCACACCAGCAGCTCCGCCCATCAACCCCCCCAATCCACCCAACCAGGGGAGCGCCTTAGCCAAGAGAGGGATCACAGCCCCCAAGGCGGGGAAAAACCCACCCACCTTAACCATCTTTTTGATCTGGCTCTTCGAGAAGACCAGCTCAGCCCCAGAACCCACCGCCACATTCTTCTTAATGTGGTTAATCTGACGTTGGGTCAGGCCGACTTTATCAGCACCGTGCAGCTGCCCCACACTCAGACGTAGGGTGGCACCAGTGCCGTCTTTCGCCGCCTTGACCAACGTCTCTTTCTGCCCCGGAGAGAGGCTCAGCCCATATGATACCAGCGCCATAGTCATTTCACTATATCTCTAGTGTTTAATTCAAGACTGTAGTAAACTTCCTGCCGTCAGATTCTAAGAACAGAGACTTATCTGCAATGACCACAGCGAAAGCCTTGGTGTCTGCAGGCACAGCAACATCGAACTCCACCTTGAGAGTGATAGCTTGAACAGCGTTCTTAATAGCCTCAGACTGGGCCCGCAAATCAATAACATGTATGGGGTAGAGGGCCACGAAATCTATAGGACTCACCAGGTTGGACGACTCCCGGCTGGTAATACCATAGAACGCCTCCTTGAAGTCTGCAAAAGCTTTGTAGGCCCGAGAGGTTCTATACTCAGCGAAGTTGACATTCAGATCCACTAGGGGGTAGCGTGCGCTGTTGATCAGGGCGTGAATATTCTTCACCCGCACATGATCAAATATGGCATTGTTCTTCGTCTGATCATTTTCACGAGCTGTTTGAAAAGCCACCAGGAATCCACCGAGGCTTCTCTGTTTGGGATTTAACTCCCAACTGCCAGGTGAAGGATGTGGACTGCGGCACATGCTAAACTATCACACTGTAAGGCGCGGAAAGCCACAGGCACTCTAACTTTATTCTCTATCAGAGTCATGAGCGAGCTCATATAGGTCAGAGAGGGAATAACGTGAGGCATCATCCAGGCAATCTTAGACAGTTCAATCCTACCCTCTGGTGGGGGGACCACAGCGCTTACGGCGGCTCTACCTTCCGCGGCGGGCACAGCCGCCCGCGTGAAACTACTGCGGTGGATGGCCTGAGCGTCGTTCTGACGATCTAGCAGTAGGGACTGCTTGACGCCATAGAGCACCTTCTGATAATCATTACAAAACCCAAAGAAGTATTTGAGTGGGACACAGAAACTGAAGTTGCCCGGAGTTGTAGGTTTACCCATCATGATAAGCCGCCGCCTTTCCCAACCGGAATTCCCCGCCGCAGCAGCCCCCACATCAGAGTCCTTATACCAACCCATATTGAGGCCTTCGCCCCAAGCAAAGTCCTCCCCACACGACAGAAGAGTCATCATGGTGGTGGCCTGCCCCGGATATGACACATCATCAATGGTGTTGTTGTTGAGTTGGTAACGTATTTTGTTGAACATGAACGCGACCGCATTGTTAACCAAAGCTACCAGACTATTCGCATCATAATGTTCCTCTCGAAACGATCTGAGCCGGCCTTCTACAAGAAGATAGCTCTTGGAAGGGCAAGTGAAGGTATCCTGAGTGTGTATATCAATCTGGATGGTGTTATTCTGGTTGAGGGCAGCAGGGTTCTGCGACTCATACTCCCGATACTCAAAGGATTCAATACCCTCATCGGTATGTACAGGCTCGGTAATTTCAAGCATGGAAGTGCGTTGCTCGTCCATGGTGATATTATAAACGTCTAGACTTATCTCTAATTGTCTTGAAACCTCCTCCCCGGCTGGCGATATCCAACGCCTCCAGACTGGGCTGGACATCAGGCTGGACAGCGAGCTGGATAGTGGGCTGGACAGCGAGCTGCTTTAAAACCTCAGCGCTCTTAGCTGTGAGTTCCCTCTTCAGCTGGGGTGGCAAAGGCTTGAGCGCGTCCACCAGCTTCTTGGCAGCCGCACCTGCGGAGGCCACAGACTCCGTCGTCTTGGCCACATTCCTAACTAAGGGGCTGCCAACAAATTTGGCAACTTTACTGACAGCGCTGGGTATCACCTTAGCACCTGAAGAGACCAGACTTCCAACCGCCCGAGCTGCCGAGCCCAACCAATCGAACATCCCCCCACCTACCCGTCTCCGACGTCTTGGGAAAACATACATGGTTACACACTGCGAATATGTAGCCTTATAGTTATTTGCTCACCTCTAAAGTTTAATTGTGCACCGTCTTGGTCAGTCAACCAGACGCGTATGCCGTGTATACTACCAGCTTGGGAGATGGGGAGGTAGACAGCAGTTCTGGGAGACTCTAAGATCTTATAGCCGGGGCACACGTTGGGGAAGAATGAGTAGATGGTGGGGTGGGATCCCCCACCGAGGTAAGACCCACTCACCACATTGCAATTGACTAGAATGCTATTCACGTGGAAGATGTCTATTGGTTTCTCCCCTTCTTTATAGCCCTTAGTCAGTATTTGTGGGTCGAACCCCAGGATTTTGCGCAAAGTTGAAGCACCCATATCAACCTCATAGTCGGGGCTGGTTATCTTTACAAAAGCCCGAAGGGTTGAAGGGTTGGGTCCTATGGCGATGTAATACTTCTCCTCGGCCTTCTCATCCCAATCCTTGGCCTCCTCCATCTTTCTTTGAATCTCTCTATTGATCTGGGCGAGCTCATAAGCCCCCTCTTCTATAGTGATAGTTTTCCACTCCTTCTTCCCCACACGGTAGACAAAAGTATTGTTGGTGGAGTTAACATTGCTGATGGAGTTGTAGGTCTCTAGATTCAGCAAGGCCAGCTCGTATGACTTCTGGGGGTCAAGGTACAGCGCTGGGGAGTAGTAGGTTGTCCAGTCGCTTTTATCCGACGTTACCACCAGGGATATATTCTCCTTCGGTGCGAGTCGCACCTCCATCCGCTGCGAGCCGGTCGCGGATGTCCTTCAACACTTGAAGCTCCATGTTTAATGAACAAAGATTCTTCTGTTCAACTTGATGGCCTGCTCCGTAGAGATCACTCCACTACGCATAAGCTCATCCAGTATCGCAGATATTTCTGTGTCAACACCTGTATTCCCCGCCTCCTTTGAGGCCACTAACAAGGCTAGACGCTCCACCAGAGTGTTGGGGTCGTTGTAGTATAATACACCACTACCTCGGATTAGTCCGTATTTTTTCCCTTTTTTGCTATAGACTGGTATTTTGGCAAGTTGGGCCAGCCGGCTAAATGTCTCAATAGCCTGTGGGGTGTATTGTTTTGTTTTGACGAACCGCTTGGTTAGGAGATCGTACAGCGTCTCATCGGCCGGAGCCGACAATACTAGGGAGTCCCCATCAAAGGCTTGCAACCGGCCCGCAGCCAGAGCTGCGGGATCAATAGTTAGGGTACCGAATTTGCCTCCTCGGAGTTTCAGCCCTTGCCCACGAACAATAACCTCTTGTCGATTGTCCAATATAGTTTTAACACGCTCCCTGATATGCTGTATAGCTGCAATATCTACGATCTATTTGTTCAATTCTCTACCCTAGTGACGCCGCCCTCCTCTTCCTCCACCGAGTCGTTTTGAATTGAGTTTTGCTGGCGCTCATCAAGGATGCCGCTGAAGTACAGTCATCCGACTCCTGGAGGAGTGAGCTAGGCATTGGTGTACTTATATTTCCCACTAAACAATTTCCTCGTCCAAGCCCTGATCTACATCAATTATAATAGGTCCTGAAGGGGGTTCTGGGCTATGGCCTCATCTGCTCTGGCCGCCTCTACTCTGGCCTCCTCTGCTCTGGCCTCCTCCAGGGCTCTGGCTCTGTCCTCAATGGCCCTGTTCAATGCCACAATGGCCTGAGCTAGCTCGTTAGCTTGTTTGTTTGTCCGTCTAGCCAATTCATCGGTCTGTTTGTCTGCTATTTGAGCCAACTCACCGGTCTGAGCTTGGACCATTTGGCTTATTGCCCCCGTTTGTTGCGCTGACCTATCTGCTACAGTTTTAGTAATTGGTGTGAAGAGTTTGGCTGCCTCCTGTTGTAAATCTGCTTCCCCCACCCTCTCCGCCAGAAACCGCTGCTTCAGGCGGTCCCGACGTGCTAGATAATCCTTCACAAAAGCGTTACGCTTTGTTTGGTTAGTCACATCAGCCCACATGTTGTCGCTATCGCAATATACATATATTTAAATAGAAGACTTTGGGATATAGAACCGATCGAACCCACATCGGTATTTACCATCGTGGGCCTTGCTGGTCAGGTCGATTACTGCGAAACCGTAAGGTTTGCTAGTGCACTCTGTGAAGAACTCCCTGAATTCATCAAAGGGCATATCACCACCAACATAGGAGTCATGGATGGCGCGCAGGTTCTTCGTGTCTTGGTTGAAGATCACCAATAGATTGGCATTGTCACGGATGGCCTGCTTGGGAATTCTGAAGAAGCTCTGGGTTAGGTAGAATGTGTCGGCACCGCCGTGCCGGCCCTGGCAGAAGTACTTCTCGATCGGTCCCTGCTTCTCCAGCATGACATCGTCAAAGACCATGACAGCTCTCTCTTCAGGGTTCAGGTCCTCAACGGGGATGATGTCTTCGGCTGAGCTATGACAGGAGGCAATATTTTGCCCCGCAACCTCCCCGACAGACTCGGCCCAATCCTGGAGGAACTGGTACTTGTCCTGTCCCAAAGACTTCGAGTACAGGTGCAGTCGGTCATAGTTTAGGTAGCCCGGCTTCAGTAGTAGGTTGAGCATCATGTTTGTTTTTCCGCACCCCGATGGCCCGCACACAACACAACGAACGGTGTCCGGCAGCAGCCAGTGGTGGTGGTGGCGGGCTTTGTCCTCAAGGTCGAAGTTGGTTATCTCCATTTTAAATATATACATATTTGCAATATCTTCAATATGTATTGCCTGCGCTGTAAGAAGCAGACTCCTACGCTGGAGGAGTCGGAGGTTGTGCTGAAAAATCGTCGAATAACCAGGCGCGGCCTCTGTGAAGTTTGTGGTGCTAAGAAGAGCCAGATTGTTGGTATGGGGCTCCTCAACAAAGCACTGAATATGTTGCCTTTGCCTGAGCTGCATATGAGGCTGCCTGAGGGCGTCAGCTCTGAGGATGTTCCTGGAGGCTCGTTCCAGAATACAGGGAAATATAGCTACTGTGGCCCTTTCACTAAACTAGATAAGCGGATGGCCCAAGGCTATGAGGGGGTCAACACACTCGACCGCGCCTGCAAGGCTCACGACATTGCTTATGCGGCTCATAGCGATACAGCTAACCGCAACGTTGCTGATGATGTCCTAGCCGCGGCGGCTGAAAATATTGCAGCATCTGCCCCCGACTGGGAGAGTCGCGATGCCCGCATAGTCTCGGCCCTGATGTCGGCCAAGAGTCCGCTTTGGTATGGGTGCGCCCTCGTTTTGAATATATAGACATCTGTAGTATATCAATATGTATTGTTTTCGGTGTAAGAGACAGACCCCCACTAAGGGTGGGACGATTAGCAGGATGAAGAATGGGCGACCGGTTAAGCGTGGCACCTGCATTGTGTGTGGTGGAAGGAAGAGTCAGATTGTTAGTGGGAAAGGAATCATCTTTGGGCCCAATTCACCAATCAAGGACATCCCCGTCTTGGGCTCCCTCTTGGGATGGCTGTTATAGAGATATGTGATATGGCCTTACAATAATGGAGCGTGTTTACTACAGCCCGCAAGGTTATTGGAAAGGACATTCAGCTGTGAAGAAGTTGGCTGCTGCGGCTAAGGTCAGTGAGACTGAGGCTAGGGAGTGGCTTCAGAAGCAGGCTATCTGGCAAATCTACCTGCCGCGGCCTCGCTATATTCCACGACCCCACATCGCCGAGTCCACACCGAACGCCGTCCATCAAGCAGATCTTTTGTTTCTCCCACATGATCGCGTTGGTTCTGGCCGCACGGCCAGGACCTATAGGTATGCCTTGACGGTGGTCGATGTTGCCTCGCGCTATAAGGAGGCTGAGCCGCTAACAGACAAGAGTAGCGACGCGGTCGCATCAGCGCTTGGACGGATCTATAAACGCGGGCCGCTCAGGTGGCCTAATCTTTTGCAGATTGACCCCGGGCGGGAGTTTATGGGTGCTGTCAGTCAGCTGGTGGCTAAGCATAAGACACAGGTACGTCGTGGGCAGGCTGGGAACCATCGTCAGCAGGCTATTGTCGAGCGGTTCAATCGCACTCTGGCAGAGAGACTGTTCGGGGCCCAATATGCCCAGGAGTTGTTGCTCGCTGCCCGAGGCTCAGATGAACGGTCGGTCGAATGGGTGAGAGCTCTGCCCCAGGTAGTCGCTGCGATCAATAATGAGGTGACTCGTTTGACTGGTAGGAAGCCGGCTGAGGCAATTAAGGATTCGTCCGTCTCCCACGCTCCAGCCGCGCCAGCCCGCCGCGCTATCGGGCGTAAGGAACCGGTGATTCCAGCCGACTCGCAGGTCAGGTATCTCTATTCGGCGGGCGAGCTTGAAGGGGGCCTGCGTCGGGCCACTGATCCTACATGGTCGCTGACCTTGCACAGGATTAGTCATATCACCCAGCAAGAGGGACAGCCCACTCTTTACTACCTAGTGGATGGGCCGGCTCGTGGTTTTGTGCGCGAGGAGCTGCTCATTGCTCCTCCAGACACACAGCTACCCCCTAGCAGGATTCTAGGAAACCGTAGGCCCTAGTGTTGATACCATCAGCACAAATCCACTTTTTCGTGTCCATGGGGCTCAGAGATGTTTTGTTCATCTCATAAACTCCTATCTGGTGGCCCTTGCTTCGGATGGCAACCTGTGTGTGTTTGTATTCACGCTGGCTGAACAGACTGTCCTTGTAGTGTTCGTGTCTGAGGTCCTTCTTCACAACTGTCCGAGCCACTCCTTTGGCTTTCTTGATGTTGGTGGCCTCCTCTAGGATTGAGTACATCTTTGGTCTGAGACCGACGAACTCGGCTATCGAACGACCATTGCACTCGTCTTTGAATTTGCCGACCACCTTTTTATTCGCAGTCGAATGGTTGGGGTGGTCACGCGGATAATCAGAGAAGTCGTACCAGTCAGGGTGGGCCTTCATGTCTGCGTACACATCCTCAGTCTCCACCTGAAGTAGAAGGGAGTCAGTATCTGTGTAGCAGAGCTGGAGTCTTTTACCGTATTGGGGTTTAAGCCGGTTGTACCAGAAGTCGTACATGAGATGCTTGGATAGGTCCAGGATGGCCTGCCCACAATAGACGGGTTTATTCAGCTGGACCTTGTTCTTGATGCTGTGCACCGCCACCAGTCCACCGTTGAAGATTCTACACGATTCGTAGTTGGGGCTGGCGATTAATTTTCGGAGTCGATCAGTCTCGGCGCCTCTGACAAGGTTGACTCTGATACGCTTGCGAACGTTCTCCATACTCTTCCCGAAGACGGCATTGTTCATCAGCTTGAAGAAGTCCTTCTCAAATTCTGATTTGGCTTGGGCTCGTAGAGAGGTGTTCATCTCTATGTAGGGCTTCATCCATTGGGACTGATTGAACTTGATGGCTCGGTGGATCTGGGTGACCTCTAGACCGAGGCTGTGATAGAGTTTGAGATTGCGGTAGTGGACGACGTATCGCTCCTTGTTGTGGAGGTGAGGTACCAGCTTTGTTTGCTCCGTGAACTTACCCCCCAGTTTGTTCTGGAGCTCGCGCTGATAGCTGCTCAACCAGGCCTCTGGGACGGTCATGGTTTCTGGAGCTAGTGGATAGTCGCTGTGGGCTTCATGTAGATGTGCTGGGTACTTCATGTCAACCTCAACAAGCCATCCCTCAGGGGCGTTGTCGGGGGTGTTGAGTACCTCCTCGAGAGTTGGATTGGCCCATTGGAACCCGCCGGTGGGGAGGTATTCCATCATGGCCCATCCATACAGGTTATTTGCATCGAGGTACATGATCCATGAATTGGGTGTTGTGGGGTCATAGTCTGAAGTCTTGGGGTTGTTGGCCTTAGCATACCTCTTGGAGACCATGGCCACACCCCCTCGGAGACCCTTCTCAAAGAGGAGGTGCATGTCCAAGTCGGTTAGGAGCTCGAGTTGCACCTTCGTCTTTTTTAGGAGTGCGTCCCATGCCAGGCCGGGTGCACTGATGTAGTGGGCTGGGTCGAGCTGATATACCTCCATACAGGTGTCTCGGAATGCCTCGAACATATCAGCCAACAGACCGACGTCTGTTTTCAGGTATAGGTCATGGTAGCCTCCGAGTGTTTTGCAATCGAGCTCCTGCCACACTTTCTGGGCGTGGGCATAATCAGAGTCACTGATTCCTTCTCGGGTGAGCTTGCTGTAGAATGCCTCTTTGGGTGGTAGGCGGTCCTCTGCAAAGCGCTCGAAGCTGTCCATATATTCGTAGGGGTATACACCCTTACGGAGAAGGAGGTGTGACTGGCTCTGGCTTAGCGTGGTCCTGAACTTGCTCATTAAGACAGCCCAGGGGGTGTGCTTCTCAGTGTTGCACGTCTCACATCTTGAGATTATGTCGTTGCCTCTACGTGTCAGAGCCATTGATTTGCCACAGTGTGTCAGCTCGCTGAGGTTCCCTACCAGGGTGTCTAGAGAGCTATTCATGAACTGTAGGCTGTCAATGAATTGCAGCTGTCCGATGGTGAAGGAGGCGTACTTCTCTAGGGTGTTTGGTATGCAGGTGATTGTTGTGTTGTCTACTTGTTTGGTTTGCCATTGGCCGTTTTTCTTCTTCTTGTAGACTGTTCTTTTTCCCCAGTCCAGACGGCCGGCCGCTTGCATGATGATGTGGGAGTCGTATCCTCTGAGGTTGTGAAAGACTACAGGTATCCTCAGCTTGTCTCTATTGATGCGCCATGCCAGATTACAGACATTGTGGGCTGCACCCCGGTATTTGCCTGTAATATGGCAGTGGTCTCTCACCTTGTCCTCCTCCAGCGGCTCTTTACAGATGTGGCAGGTGGTGGCGGAGGCAAAGTCTTCACGGTCTTTTTGCCCCAGCACCATCAGAGCCGGCCGCTGTAACTTGTGGTGGATGGTGGCCTGCTCTTGTCCCAAGCGTTTGAGGAATTCATCGGCAGCATCCTCCCCCCGATATATGACAGGGTTTGTGGTGAGGCCGTCGCAGCGTACAATGGTGTAGCCGAAGCCACAGGGGGGCTGCTGGGCCAGCTGGCGCGTGTTGCTCTGGCTTGGATCCATTGCCGCACCATGTACTGGAACGTTCAAGGTCTCAAAGTCTGCGTATATGATGTATGGTGCCCTCATCTGTTTCTGGAGGGACTTGAAATTCATCTTTCCCTCTTTAGGCATGACATTCACCTGACAGGCTGTGTTGATACCTTGACAGAGTGGCACATGTTGGTCCAAGGTTTCCTGAGAGGAGTGTACATGGAGACAGTTGAGACATGGATACTTCTTACCCTCGTATTTACTGTTTCCATATAGAAGCCGCCCCACATCCTTGACCCAGACATAGTGTCTATTCTCATCCTTGCGTAGGAGCATGAGGTTGATTTGGGTGCGCTGGAGTTTGTTGGTTCGGAGTATGGTCGGTCCTTCTTTCCACCCAAAGACCCGGATGGCTATGGTAGGATTCTGTTTTTCAAACTTACCAATGCTGGTCAGCTGCACAGGGAACTCGATTCCTTCAAAGTTTAGCTCTCCCAGGTGGGCTCTATAATTGTTGAGCCTATCAGGATGCTCTCCATGTGCTACTGGGTAGAGTGCTGAGAGTATGGCCCATTCAAAGCAGCGGTTGTCCTCATTCTTTACATTCACAACACTACGTGGTGGAATGAAGCTGGGAGTCGCGAAGTAGCTAGAGCCTCGGAATGGTTGGTATTTTACTATGTAGAGATCGAGCTGCACACACGCATGATAGGACCAATCAGAGCCATCTGTGGTGAAGCATTCACTGTCGGCGAATATCTTGGCTATGGCCTGGTCCAGCCCCTCAGCAATATCCCCCTCATGCAGTACTTCATAGTTCCTGCTTCCATGGGCGGCGATGGCAGTAATCACTTCACCTTCTGGGGTGAGGCGAGAGTATTTTAGGTGGAGATACAGCTGCATTTTAACACTGCCATAATCCCTCAACCCTTTTACTACCAGAGCTTTGATGGCGGGCTCCATCGAAATCATAAATGTTTCAGGCTCGTCATAGTCACCCTCTTCTGGGACGATTGCTTCATATTTTCTCAGGCTCCCCTCAATCTCCCGGGCGAGTTTCAATTCAGGTGCGTTGCGAATTAAAGCAGCCATCATCATCATCATACTCTACATCCCGCACTCTATCAGCTCGGGCAAGGAACTCTGCTTCGAGGTCGGCGTGGCGTTGAGCACGCTGCCGGGCGCGGTGTCGTCGCTCGGCGACGATCGCGGCTCGGTCCGCGGCGGTACCGTGTACAAATCTCAGAGCGGTGGTAATCCCTGCTTCAAGTCGTGCCCCATGTAGATTGGGGTTCTTCTCGAGCAGGGAGGCCCTAGCCATCTCACGCGCTCTGGATATTTCCCCCTCAAGAACGGCCTTCCTCCTCCCACTGTATGGCATGCCATACTCGCGGGCTTGCTGTTTCAGTTGAACCAGCGTAGGCATGGCTAAATACACAGATCTGTCAGTCTCTAACAAGCTGGTGTGTAAGTACACTGATGACTTCACCTCTCTCTAATTGAAAGTTCAATCCACTATAATCTTAGCAATTCGACGAATCTCTGCATTATAGTCCTTTACATTCTCTTCGTACCAGATTCGGTGATACTCCTTGTCATATCCACATTCTTTGCATAGTTCTAGGAGGTTGTTGACCCCCTTCCCACATTTCCGACATGGTTTAATAAATGAACCCTTCCGTATTAGCACTGCATGGACTTTGCAGTAGTCCCTCATACAGCTTCGATTGCAGGGCTCCGTGGAATGTAGCCGTAGCCACTTACAGTTGTTCTTCGCGGTGCGCATCTTGGTATGTCTGCGGATGATACCCTCTAAATCAGCGGCTCGGTCGCCTGTAGGCGACCGGTGTGTGCGCTCCGGGACGGTTCACCGCTTGGTGTGCACCCCGGGGCCTAGGGGGGCGGGGCCCCGGGGGGTTGGATCCCTAGGGGGCTGTTGTTTTGGCGCTCCTGTGGTGCCCCCGACCCTTTTGGCCCCAACGCCCCCTTAGACATCTACTTCAAAATGGTATTTTAAGAGTAAATTGACATAAATAAACGAGACCCGGACTGGCTGTTATTGACTTCACCCATCATGTGCCAGGGCCGAAAAACGGGGGGGGGTGGGTGGTTTCGCCATCTCACCAATCCACCAAAAGCGTGGGATCAGCTCAGTTTTCTTTTTTCGACTTCCCCACGTGGGTCAAGCCATCCAGGTATTTACTTCTCTCCCCTTCCTCTTGTTCTTTTTCCCGATTCGCCAGTTGTTACCAAGTTCCCCCCAATTTTATTTTTTCTCATAACGTGACTAAAAATTGTAACGGGCTAGGGCAATTTTTAAACAGTTTACAATTTTTTTGTTTCTTGAAGGATTGGTCTTTCTTTTTTTCTGCCGGCCTGGTTTTTTGCATTTTCCTCGGATATCATATTTCTAAAACCATCAGATTTTTTCTCAGCTCTTTAAAATCCACGTTTTTGATTATTGTCCACAGTCCTTCACATCCATAAAAAAGCACGGGGTTTCAAGGGTAGAAAACCTCAACACTCTTTTTCTCGTTGAAAATGACATCTTTTTTTTGGTCTTTAAAAGGTTTTTCCCATCTTGAAAGGGAGGCTACCTTCGCTTGGGTATCCTTTTTTTTTAAAAATCTTTTCCCCAAGGAATGTCCCATCAATTTTTAAAACGGTTCCGAGAAAATTTTTACCGATTCATTATTTAAAAAAATTCCCTTTTATTTTAATATTACATTGTGGTTTTTTTCCTTTCCTAGTGACAAACCCATAATCGTGTCTTCTTAAATTTTAAAAATTCTAACCCTATATTTTTACTGTGTGAAAAAACCGCAACTATAAAGTTGGGGTTTTCCTGCTCATTGTCTGCAGTAGAAATGTATCATCCGTAATCAATTTTGACAACGTTGCAACAAAAAGTGGAAAAAAAGATGGTGATGATGATTGTCAACACAACCCCAAGGGAAATGCCAATGGAATAAATGTAATGTAACGTGGTGAGGATTTTGTTAGTGGAGAATTTTGTTTTAAAAATTGATTTCTGCAGAATTAAAAATAACAGGTTTTTAACGTTTTTTAAAAATTTATTACTTTCACTAGCTTTCCTGCCGGTCGGATGGTCATGTGTTGGAATCATCTTCGATGGGAGAATTGTTGTTTTTGACTTGGGCCTCCAGGTCGAGCCATCCTGAAATGAGTACGCGGAAAGTTCGCGCCAAGTAAAGGCAACCCACGTGATACTGATCAAATCACCCATTGAATGCCAACCGGTCTAAACTATGGGGTTAGCACCATATACCCGCTAGCCAAATGGCGTGAAAATGGGTCCTTTACTTTCATTGCTACATAAAAATGCTACACTCTCCACGTATTTTACTTTTAATTATTTTCTGTATTTAGATTTACTTTACTTTCGCTACCATGCAAACAGCTAAACTCTCCACATTCCTCATTATTCATTATCTTCTGTACTTAGATTAATGCTCGACTGCTGCTATTTCTTGGGTTGTCCGGAATGGGTGTGGCAACAATTATCTCGCCATTTTGCAGCATATACCCTCTGATGATCTTCTTTCGAACATTATGTGGAGTCTTTGCTGGAAGTAATGCGGCATGTATGCACAGTTTATTCAATACTATTATTGTTGTTGTTTTTGTTTTTTTATGTCTGTATTTTAGTCATAGTGGACATACGTTTTCACTTGCCAAGGCAACAATAAATATTGGAACCGTGAGTACAAAATGAATGTTGATCAACGACAGTGAGATTTCTCCAAGCTTGATAACGGCTATAATGGCACATGGAAAACATTAAATTAAAGCTGCATTACAGAGATAAATAACAGAACAGGACCAGCAAAAGCCTCATTCTGTCAAATGAAGAACATTTTATGCATTAAGTCCTTGTCATTGCAGTTAAGTGTAACAGGATGGGTGCGGGTTCCACATTCCTTCTAGATATAATGTATATTCGCTAGAGTAAAAATTCTGTTTACATCTAATTGGGTGTCAGCTGGCTAAAGACTAAGGACGAAGATAACAAACTAAGGGTATTATCTACAACAGACATTTAACCCAACAAGACTAACAACCCCAAAAGTAGAAAAATAGCAATCTTTATTAGAGATTCTCTGAAAAAAACATTATACAAACCAGGGGTACCTTCCGATTGAGGATTGTCCCTATTGACAGAGTCATCATAAAGCCGCTCGAAAGAGGCAGTAAGGTACTGTCTGTAGGTTTTGAAGGTCACCAGTTGGTTGTAGGAGTCCTCGCCGTGGTACTAGAACAGTGTCCTGTGGGTAAAGTATCTTCTCTGGCTGTGTGCGTATCGGTAACGGCGGGTAGGTCTTCTCTAGTGGAGACTTCTCTGGTTGGTGCCCTTCTCCCAGGTCTGGGCACGTACCTTCAGATTCAGGTTGCCTTCTGAGTCTCTCAAACTATGGACGAGTTCTCCAGGTAACCTATACTCCCATGGGTGGCTTTTGGATGTGGAGACCAGTATTTACTCCCTTGTTGGACTTGATGTGAATCACATCCTCGTCAACATAAAAAAGGGTGTGGGGGTGATCCTGGAACAATAACAACTCAGGGTAAAAAAAACGGTAAAAGACCATTATTTTTTTTACCTTTTATTAAAAACATGTACACTGGTTAACACCCCTCTTGGGTCTTTCGGTTCCTTTAAGAGTAAACCAGCATTAGATCCTGCCCAACCTAACCCTTCTCTGCTAGACTGGCCCGGTTTGCTTATAAAATTCATTAAGACTTAAATAAACCCCTTTAAAAAAAAAAAAAAAAAAAAAATATATATATATAAAAATATATATATATATATAAAATATATATATATATATAAAATATATATATTAAATATTTATTTCGGGGGGGGGGGGGGGGGGGAAAATTTTTAGCATCAGTTTCCCAGAAACCCGTCTATAGAGTTTTTTGCGTCTAATACAGTAAATTGGCAGAGCCCAAAGCACCTCCTGGGATATCAAAGGTTAGTGGGTCCCTTTAAAAGACATCCTCCACTAACATAATTTTTCCATGTAGAAAAGAGAAAGTGTATCGTTATCAGTTATCAGTTATCAATTGGGGTATCTTAATTGCACTCCGGACAGGTCCATAGGTGCTCAGATCCTCTCCCCCCCCCCCCCCCCCACACCCCCTCCCAGCATATCCGGTGGCTAATAGTGCCAGTTCTGTGTTGGTTGAAGAGGCACCTGCGTTTTCCCCCGATGTAACCTCTCGCGTCTGGCCGTGCCAATTCTTACTCCCAAGGTCTTTTCATCCTGGACAGGCGATGTGGATTCACTGACGTCAAAGTCCTCTGTTCTCGACATATCTTTAAGGACGTTAATAACATCGGTTTCCATGGGCTGGCCATTCCCACAGGAGGGGGGAGAGCAAGCCAGTTTTTTCAGCTCGTTCATTTCCCTCGACTCCCCCATGTCCCCGGGGCAAAAATTAAGGTTTACTTTTCGGACAACAGACTACCGCAGCCACTCAGCCACTGTCTACGTACAGATCCAGCTTCGACCTTCCGAATCATGCTCATTGAATCACTTAGTAACACGACACGTTGGTATAATGCTGTGATTCCAGCCATATGAAAGCCTGTGTATACTGCCATCACCTTCATCGTCATGCTGCTCGTGGTCATAGAGTGGGCACCACTGGATTCTTGAACGGTTCGGCCCGCTGTACGGGCCGAAATGCCCATTCACCTCTCTGCTGCTTTACAACAGATCCATCTGTATAGATGAGCACTTTGGGGGTATCTGAGTTTTCATAGATGAGCGCGTTGACCTCTGCATTGACTGCGGCAGGTTTGCTCTCCGCACCCTCTGTCTAGTGTGATAAGCAAGGAAAAAGTGATTAACAACGGAGGCACCGGCACCCATTCCTTGCCCCGGGGGTTTATACTGGTAAGACTGCAGACCTGTCTGACCACATCTTCTGCCCAACCCCTCCATGATTTTCCCCTCTTTAGCCTGTCTGAATATAGCGTCATGCAGAGGGTGCTGCTCATCTGCACTTATTTTTAAGTGTGCACGAGCTCTCCAGATCTTGATCTGTGGGTCATTGTCGGGAAGTCAAGGGAGTATCTCATTGCTACACAGCTGGTGTCTCTCGTGCAGTCCATAATAATGCTCATGGCTTCATTTTGTTTTTCAAGTCTTCCAATCTGTGCAGGGCTGACAGGAGGATGGCCAGGGTACACTCGATGGGTGAAAGCATCAGTCCTTGGAAAGAAGTATTAGCAGTCTTTGATCGATATTGGCAGTCGCCATGACTCTCATTACTGACAAAACCTTTTTGAGCTTTCGTATGACATAAACGACATGATCTCTGAAAGACAGGCTCACGCCAAGATATGTCATTAATGGGTTCTACTCAAAATGCTCCCATCCATTCTTACTGCCGGCAGGTCTGTGTTCACAATATGGTTGTTTAGGGAGAACCATGTAACCGATGCCTTTGCAAGGTTGAATGAATCACCGAAAAATGAGAAGTAGGTTGTGAGCTTTACCAAAGCACGACTACAAAAAACAAAATGGACGTTGCGGCCAAAGCCTTCGTCCGCACAGAACAAACAAACCAA
>JACEFZ010015123.1:0-28068 GCA_014155875.1 Cepaea nemoralis
TTAAAATTTTCAGATATGAAAATGTTGGGAGATTTTAATTTCTCAGATTTTAATGTTGGAGAATTTTATAATTTCTCAGATGGGGTATAAGTTGGAGAAAAGTTATATTTCCCAGATAGTGTTAATGTTGGAGAGAGTTTAAAATTTTTTCAATGGTTTATAGTTGGAGAAGTTTATAATTTCTCAGATAGTGTAAATGTTGGAGAGAGTTTAAATTTTCTCGATGGGTTTTAATGTTGGAGAATTTTTAAAATTTCCAGATAGTGTTTATTTTGGGAGAGAGTTATAATTTTCAGATAGTGTAAAATTTTGGAGAGAGTTTAATTTGGAGAGGTTTATAATTTGGGGGAATTTTTTTTTTTTGTTGGAGAATTTATAATGTTGGAAAGCGTCTCATAAAGCACAAACTCTGTAGCTCTGCAAGGACCCCCAGAAATCTTCGAGAAAAATGCACTCGTGAACCGACAGACGTAATCTGGAATCGAACCCACAACCTTCGGCGTGCAAGGCAGATGGCTTGACCATTTGGCCACATAGACTCCCTGGAGAGAGTTGACCGTGCTGGAGACAGTTGACCGTGCTGGAGAGAGTTGACCGTGCTGGAGAGAGTTGACCGTGCTGGAGAGAGTTGACCGTGCTGGAGACAGTTGACCGTGCTGGAGGCAGTTGACCGTGCTGGAGAGTGCTTGCATGTTTAGACAGTGTTTGTAACATTGAATAGAGTTTATAATGTTAAAGAGAGCTTTAATTCCCGAAAAGAGTTTATAATGTTGGAGAGAAATTGAATTGTTGGAGAGATTTATAATGTGGAAAGAGTTTACAATTTTGGAGAGAAATTGAACTGTTGGAGAGAGTTTATAATGTTGGAGATCTATTATGGGTTTGGAGAGAGTTTATTATGTTGGAGAAAGTTTATAATGTTGGAAAGAGCTTTTGAATTCTTGAAAAGAATTTATCATATTGAACATAAATTGAATTATTGGATAGTCTGCTTGTTGGATAGAGTTTATAATGTTGGAAAAAAAATAGAACTGGCTTGGTGATCAGGTCTGGGGGACTCTTGTCATTGTGTGTTTCTCCACGTGACGTGAGTCAGTAATTAAGTCATGTGTCATACACACCCATAACCCACTCCTGGGTCACAGGGGTCACATGGTGAAAACTTTAACAATAGGTGCGGGCTATCCACCCTAGCATTTCCTGTAGTTGACCCAGGATGGATCCATCAGCCATCAACAATGACCCAGGATGGATCCATCAACAGTGACCCAGGATGGATCCATCAACAATCGGTGTTAGCTGTCCATTTCAGGCGGCATGAGATCCGCCTGGCTGTGCCCATAACTTCTTCAAGTTAAGTAGACATGCACAGGTCATTCAGTCTTTTATATGGTTATATGATTGTTGTTTAGTCATGCAAGGAGAAGCGAAGAATTGGAAAAAACATCGTGACCATAGGACATATCAGCGGTGCACGTAGCACAGGCAGACAGAGAGAAACGATGCTGGACGGTGTGAGACAGAGAGAAACGATGCTGGACGGTGTGAGACAGAGAGAAACGATGCTGGACGGTGTGAGACAGAGAGAAACGATGCTGGACGGTGTGAGACAGAGAGAAACGATGCTGGACGGTGTGAGACAGAGAGAAACGATGCTGGACGGTTGTGAGACAGAGAGAAACGATGCTGGACGGTGTGAGACAGAGAGAAACGATGCTGGACGGTGTGAGACAGAGAGAAACGATGCTGGACGGTGTGAGACAGAGAGAACGATGCTGGACGGTGTGAGACAGAGAGAAACGATGCTGGACGGTGTGAGACAGAGAGAAACGATGCTGGACGGTGTGAGACAGAGAGAAACGATGCTGGACGGTGTGAGACAGAGAGAAACGATGCTGGACGGTGTGAGACAGAGAGAAACGATGCTGGACGGTGTGAGACCTGGGATCTCTGTAGACAGAGAGAAACAATGCTGGACAGTGTGACACAGAGAGAAACGATGCTGGACGGTGGGAGACAGAGAGAAACAATGTTTGATGGTGTTAGACCTGGGATCTCTGTAGACAGAGAGAAACGATGCTGGACGGTGTGAGACAGAGAGAAACGATGCTGGACGGTGTGAGACCTGGGATCTCTGCAGACAGAGAGACACGATGCTGGACGGTGTGAGACATGGGATCTCTGCAGACAGAGAGAAACGATGCTGGACGGTGTGAGACAGAGAGAAACGATGCTGGACGATGTGAGACCTGGGATCTCTGCAGACAGAGAGAAACGATGCTGGACGGTGTGAGACAGAGAGAAACGATGCTGGACGATGTGAGACCTGGGATCTCTGCAGACAGAGAGAAACGATGCTGGACGGTGTGAGACAGAGAGAAACGATGCTGGACGATGTGAGACCTGGGATCTCTGTAGACAGAGAGAAACGATGCTGGACGGTGTGATACGTGGGATCTCTGCAGACAGAGAGAAACGATGCTGGATGGTGTGATACGTGGGATCTCTGCAGACAGAGAGAAACGATGCTGAATGGTGTGATACGTGGGATCTCTGCAGATAGAGAGACACGATGCTGGATGGCGTGAGACAGAGAGAAACGATGCTGGACGATGTGAGACCTGGGATCTCTGAAGACAGAGAGAAACGATGCTGGACGATGTGAGACCTGGGATCTCTGTAGACAGAGAGAAACGATGCTGGACGATGTGAGACCTGGGATCTCTGTAGACAGAGAGAAACGATGCTGGACGGTGTGAGACGCGATATGACGGAACCCTAGCAATAGAACTGATGGAGAACTCCTGGGACGTGACATGCATAGAACTGACGGAGAACTCATGGGATATGACATGACATAATCCCAGCCATAGAACTGACGGAGAACTCATGGGATATGACATGACATAATCCCAGCCATAGAACTGACGGAGAACTCATGGGATATGACATGACATAATCCCAGCCATAGAACTGACGGAGAAGTCATGGGACATGACATGACATAATCCCAGCCATAGAACTTATGGAGAACCCCTGTGACGTGACATGACGCTCCCAGCAATAGAACTGATGGAGAACTCCTGGGATTGACATATGTGGGCATCATGAATGCCTACCCTAGTTGGCGGGACACATGATGATAATTATGTTATAAGCACATGTTTACACAACATTGGCGCCTTATATTGTTATATGATGTGTAGTTATTATACGCGTGTTACCGTTCATTGTTGTGTGCTGGTGAGTTCTGTGTGACAGCCAGGTGGCAGTACTCACTCTGTCACTAGTGACCGTGTAGTTTAGCCCTGGTGCCTGTTTGTGTTTCTTTTATCACCTCACCGAAGAAACAAAATTGTTCTCTTTTGTAAAATTCACCGTTTTCCTCTTTCTTCCTTCTTGTCTGCCTTTAAACCAGTTTATATTTCTTAGCCTATGTGTGCCTCTCCCTCCATAATGTGCCCTGGCTGTGTGAGTTCTCACCACATGTCACCTGATCTACTGCTTGTCAACTCCATCAATATCTTCTTAACCCTCTTCCTCCCCTCATCGGCCAGGAGGTGACTAAATGATTACAAACATCAATTTGTTGGCCTTGATTGTGTCCAGGTATCTCCAAGATCCCGTACAAGCCGGATGCGGGCCCCACAGAATCCCTGGTGTTCAAACATTACAACGCCACCCAGGTAGGTGTCCCCGGGGCCAGGCTTGTTACAACATTCCTTGTGTATACACTGTCTGTCCGTCCGTCCGTCCGTCTGTCTGTCTGTCTGTCTGTCTGTCTGTCTGTCTGTCTCTCTCTCGCTCTCTCTCTCTCTCTCTCTCTCTCTCTCTCTCTCTCTCTCTCTCTCTCTCTCTCTCTCTCACGCTCGCACTCTTTCTTTGATTCTCTCTGTCTGTAGATTGAGGGGATTGGGGTGTTAGAGTTGAGTCACGCGGTAACCCCCGGTTACATTCCAGCCCTAAATGTTGCCTTCTGACCTTGTGTCGCCCTACAGGTTGACCCTTGACCTTGTGTCGCCCTACATGTCGCCCTCTGACCTTGTGTCGCCCTACATGTTGCCCCCTGACCTTGTGTCGCCCTACATGTCGCCTCCCTGCATTTTAGACCAAACTACTTCGAAGTCTGAACCCGCCAGTGGTTACTGCTTGTTTTTAACTTGTACAATATCATTTTCATCAAATATAACATTTCTAGAAGTGTGATGTAACTTGTACAATATCACTTTCTTCAAATATAAATAACATTTCTACAAGTGTGAGAGAAAGCACCAAAAGATAAAAGACGTATAAAAGATTTTGGAAGAATGAACTCATACAGAAACTGGGTACTGCTCGCAAAAACAGTCCACTTTTTTCGAAAATGTGGAAAGGGGGCAGAGAGTATGCCATGAACCATGGAAGCTGAAGGGAAAGAGACATGCGGGGCAGTTTAACATCCCTTTGGGACGGAGGAAAACTGGTACCCGAAATGGTTTGGGAGTAGATAGACAGAAGGTTTTGGGTCAGACTGGTTGCCAACACCACACGGCATTTGGGTATAACTAAACTAAAACGAATGTCATAGAAACAATGGAACTGACACATTTGCCAGCACACAATGACATGCGCGTTGTACTAGAATATACGAGGGGGAGTCAATAAGTAAGTCACACGGTTCTGTGAGATGGCAGGTAAATGTAGTTGGTGTTTTCTGCAGGTGTCATTAGGTGATAGCAACATCAAACTTTATATTCCCGTTCGTCAGGTAGTGCTAGGTGTCTCATGCGCATGCGCAGCGCATAAACAAAAGGGCGATTGTACTTCGGAGTGTACGACCAAAGAGCAACAGGGTGCATTTTTTGTGGGCAAAAGGACTGCCTGAAAAGGGACATTCATAAGAAATGCTTCCTTTTATGCTGAAAAATGTTGTCCCGTAAAGGGGTGCATAGCTGGGTAGAAAAATTTTTTCAAGGATGCTCTAAAACTGTTGATGAAATCCGATTTGGTCGTCCGGTCGAGATTGCAACAGAAGTATCCGTGCAGCAGGTGGAGGGGATGATTAGAGTAGACGGGCGAGTAACGATAGATTCTGTAGCATCTGCAATAGGGTGCTCACAAGGTTCAGCATACAGCAAAATCTGACTGATTGAAATGTAGAATGTGCTCAAGTGGGTACCCAGACAATTGAAGGAGGAACACAAAGAACCTTTTTGGGCCTGTCCTTACATCGTCTCTGTTGATACGAAGATAAGGAGAAGACATGCTGAACAATTGTTACTGGGACGAATCAGGGGTGCATCACTACCAGCCCCAAAACAAAACGTGCTTCAATGCATGGAAAAATCCTTCTTCGTCTTTTCCAAAAATTCAAGGTTACCCCCATCAGCACGAAGGTTTGCTGACAGTGTTCTGGGATTGTCAAGATGTGCTTTTAACCATTTCAAGAAGAAAGGTGACAATGTAATTCTGAATCGTACTGTAAGTCTATCGACGCTTCTTGATGCAATTCGAAGAAAAAGTCAAGGTGTGCTTACTAAGGAGTGTTGCTTCTTCATGACAATGCCAGACCCCATACGGCTCGATTACTCATAGAAAATTAACCAACTAAATGGGAAGTTCTGGAAAATCCATCGTACAAGCCCCGACTTAGCCCGAGCGATTCCACTTTTTTGGTACACTGACAACTCACGTTGGCGGGAGACATTTCGCGAATGACGCCGAAGTTGTGTCGCCCTACATGTGAAGTGAAAACGTGGGTTAGAAAACAGCACGCTGTTCTATGCAGCCGGTTTGGGAGGACTGATAAAACGATGGGATAAGTGCAGTCAATGTTGGTGGTAATTATGTTGAGAATTAAAAGGGACAATGTATGTAGTAAAAATAAACTTGTTTCAAGTTGTTATCATATTTAGTTATTTTCTACGAGCCATTTGTGACTCACTTATTGACTCCTATTTATCGCTCTCTCTCTCTCTCTCTCCTCTCTCTCTCCTCTCCTCTCTTCTCTCCTTCTCCTCTCCTCTCCCCCCCCCCCCCCCCCCCCCCCCCATTTATGAGCTCTGGAACCTTCTACCAACATTCGTGTATTGCCATAGTAACATAACGGGGGGAGGGGGAGGGGATTTGGTGTTTTTATAACAGGCACATTATCTTGACTTTTCTGTTTCCTGTGGGGATCCACACAATTTGGGCGCCTGTGTGTTTTGTGTGGTGTGTGTGTGTGTCTGTCTGTCTGGGTGAGTGTATAGAGTGATGCCAGGGTGTCGGCACCAGCCCGGGCACAAGGGGCGCCTGCGGGCGTGTGCCAATGGCGGAGACATCAGGGACAAAATACTGGGCCCGTGTACAGTGGTTTCTAACCTTGCTGTGTGACACAAAAGGGCAACTTGTCTCCCCTTTACAAAGGGGCAGGCAATACAACCGTCCTAACACAGTGGGTTTTCAACCAGTGGGAATTCCCTCCCCCCAGGGTGAATTTTGGGGGTTTTTGGGGGAGGGGGGGAATGAAGATTATTTTAAATCGCGTTAATACCGATTCTTGATCTTGTTTTTTCCCCTTTTCTTTACAAATTCTTATGTCTCAACCTTCTAAAATTTATTTTAAAATAAGTAGACCCCAAATCACGTTTTATGTGGGCGTCTAACTTGTTTTATTTTGCTTCCTTATTACTATACTGTGTAGGAGCGAGAGGGGGGATTTTTTGGGAGGAAATACGAAGTGGGGGGGGGGGGGGGGGGGGGGGGGGGGCGGGGAATGACGTTCTGAAAATATGGTGAAGGGGGCACGGGCCAAAAAAGGCTGGAACCACTGCTCTAACAGCATCTGGTCGAGTGAGACACGTGATGTTTTGTTCAGTAGAGTCACTTCAACAGATGTAACTTTGTTTCCAGCACGGCTGTGCCGAGCCATTTCCACCTTGGACACACTCTCTCCTCTCTCTCTCTCTCTCGTCCTCTCTCCTCTCTCTCTCATCTCATCCTCACTCTCTCTCGTCCCTCTCTCTCTCTCTCTCTCTCTCATCTTTCTCTCTCTCTCATTAGTAGTTAGTAGAGACAGTAGACAGTACTACCTGCTTTCTGTTAGCGCCGAATGTTGGGATGTCAGGATTTAGTCAGATATGACTGAGCTACCGTATTACAGCTGACATCACTACCAGCTTTCTGTTAGCGCCCAAAGTTGGGCGGCGCACATCAAACCCGTCACCTCACATTGTGACCATGGCTTTGGGCGGAGGAATGCATTTGGGAGAGAACAAGCCTGTGAGAGGAAAAACCATTTTTAAAAAACTTATGTCCTGGCAGGACAGACCAGGCCCTAAGGCTTGGTCGGCAACTGGTCTAGGATCAAAGCTCCGACAGACGGACAGTTAGAGCATTGCTTTGCTGAACTGGCAGCTTCTGCAGCGTGTCTTGTTCCAGATGTTTTGATGTGACCTTTCCTCTGGAGTGAACTAGGCAGGCTGAGAGAGGGATCATGCTGAATGGGCAACATATAGTCTAGTCTCTGGAGTAAACTAGGCAGGCTGAGAGAGGGATCATGCTGAATGGGCAACATATAGTCTCTGGAGTAAACTAGGCAGGCTGAGAGAGGGATCATGCTGAATGGGCAACATATAGTCTCTGGAGTAAACTAGGCAGGCCGAGAGAGGGATCATGCTGAATGGGCAACATATAGTCTCTGGAGTAAACTAGGCAGGCCGAGAGAGGGATCATGCTGAATGGGCAACATATAGTCTCTGGAGTAAACTAGGCAGGCCGAGAGAGGGATCATGCTGAATGGGCAACATATAGGTCTCTGGAGTAAACTAGGCAGGCCGAGAGAGGGATCATGCTGAATGGGCAACATATAGTCTCTGGAGTAAACTAGCAGGGCCGAGAGAGAGGGATCATGCTGAATGGGCAACATATGGTCTCTGGAGTAAACTAGGCAGGCCGAGAGAGGGATCATGCTGAATGGGCAACATATAGTCTCTGGAGTAAACTAGGGCAGGCTAGAGAGAGAGAGAGATCATGCTGAATGGGCAACATATAGTCTCTGGAGTAAACTAGGCAGGCCGAGGAGAGAGAGGGATCATGCTGAATGGGCAACATATAGTCCTCTGGAGTAACTAGGCAGGCTGAGAGAGGGATCATGCTGATGGGCACATATAGTCCTGGAGTGAACTAGGCAGGCTGAGAGAGGGATCATGCTGAATGGGCACATATATCCTCTGGAGTAACTAGGCAGGCTGAGAGAGGATCATGCTGATGGGCAACATATTAGTCTCTGGAGTGAACTAGGCAGGCTGAGAGAGGGATGATGCTTCGTGTGCTATGGAGAAGTTACTATGCCTTTATGTTTAAGCACAATGTCACAAATTATCCTCTGTCAAGCACAATGTCACAAATTATCCTCTGTCAAGCACAATGTCACAATATCCTCTGTCAAGCACAATGTCCAAATATCCTTTCCCCTGTCAATCACAATGTCACAAATTATCCTCTGTCAAAGCAACATGTCACAAATTATCCTCGGTCAAAGCACAATGTCACAAATTATCCTCTTTGTCAAGCACAACTGTCACAAATTATCCTCTGTCAACACAATGTCACAAATTTCCTCTGTCAAGCACAATGTCCACAATTATCCTCTGTCAAGCACAATGTCACAAATTATCCTCTGTCAGCCAATGTCAAAATTATCCCCTGTCAAGCACAATGTTTCACAAAAATTTATCCTCTGTCAACACAATGTCACAAAATTTAGCCTCTGTTCAACACATGTCACAAATCATCCTCTGTCAAGCACAATTCACAAATTATCCTCTGTCAAGCACAATGTCACAAATTATCCTCTGTCAAGCACAATGTCACAAATTATCCTCTGTCAAGCACAATGTCACAAATTATCCTCTGTCAAGCACAATGTCACAAATTATCCTCTTTCAAGCACAATGTCACAAATTTCCTCGGGTCAAGCACATGTCACAAATTATCCTCTGTCAAGGCACAATGGTCACAAATTATCCTCTGTCAAGCACAATGTCACAAAATTATCCTCTGTCAAGCAACAATGTCACAAAATTATCCTCTGTCAAGCACAATGTCACAAATTATCCTCTGTCAAGCACAATGTCACAAATTATCCTCTGTCAAGCACATGTCACAAATTATCCTCTTCAAGCGACAATGTTCACAAATTATCCTCTGTCAGCACCATGTCACAAATTATCCTCTTCAGCACAATGTCACAAATTATCCTCTGTCAAGCACAATGTCACAAATTATCCTCTGTCAAGCACAATGTCACAAATTATCCTCTTCAACAAAATGTCACAAATTATCCTCTGTCCAAGCACATGTTCCAACAATTATCCTCTGTCAAGCACAATGTCACAAATTATCCTCTGTCAGCAACAATGTCCCAAATTATCCCCTCTTCAAGCACAAATGTCACAAAAATTTAATCCTCTGTCAGCACAATGTCAACAATTATCCTCTGTCAACCACCTGTCACAAATTATCCTCTGTCAGCACAATGTCCACAAATTATCCTCTGTCAATCACAATGTCACAAACTATCCTCTGTCAAGCACAATGTCACAATTATCCTCTGTCAAGCACAATGTAACAAATATCCTCTGTCAAGCACAAATGTCCACAAATTATCCTCTGTCAAGCACATTTCACAAATTATCCGCTGTCAGCACAATGTCACAATTATCCTCTGTCAAGCACAATGTCACAATTATCCTCTGTCAAGCACATGTCACAAATTATCCTCTGTCAAGCACAATGTCACAATTATCCCTCTGGTCAATACAATGTCACAAAATTATCCTCTTTGGTCACGCACAATGTCCAAATTAGCCTCTGTCAAGCCAATGTCACAAATTACCTCTGTCAACACAATGTCACAAATTATCCTCTGTCAAGCTACAATGTCAAAATTATCCTCTGTCAAGCTAACAATGTTCACAAATTATCCTCTGTCAAGCACAATGGTCACAATTATCCTCTTTTTTTGGGTTTTCCCCCCCCCCCCCCAGCACAATGTCACAAATTATCCTGCCTGTCAAGCACACTGTCACAATTACGCCTCTGTCAGCACAATGTCACAAATTATCCTCTGTCAATCACAATGTCACAAATGTATCCCTCCTGTCAAGCACAATGTCACAAATTATCCTCTGTCAAGCACAATGTCACAAATTATCCTCTGTCAAGCACAATGTCACAAATTATCCTCTGTCAAGCACAATGTCACAAATTATCCTCTGTCAAGCACAATGTCACAAATTATCCTCTGTCAAGCACAATGTCACAAATTATCCTCTGTCAAGCACAATGTCACAAATTATCCTCTGTCAAGCACAATGTCACAAATTATCCTCTGTCAAGCACAATGTCCCAATTATTCCTCTGTCAAGCACACTGTCACAAATTATCCTCTGTCAGCACAATGTCCAAATTAATCCCTGTCAAGCACACTGTCACAATTATCCTCTGTCGAGCACAATGTCCACAATTATCCTCTGCAAGACCGAGGCTTGTTTTTTCTGTCCTCTTATATCTTCATGTAGTTTTTCTTGTTTGGTGTTTATCCGCTCATTTCTTGAGGTTGCACATTTCTATATATTATTACTAAATTATCATTTTGGCGCCTCAAGGGTGATGCATCAACCATCACAGAATGCATCGATATTAACAGTCTACAGTACACACCAACAGAATGCAATGTTGAGCCTGGAGACATAAGTGACCAGACAAGTGCTGAAGGAAGTTTGCCAGTGAACACCCAACTGGGACAGTCAGAGGCTGGCTATATGCTGATGGATTTGTTATGGAGGAGTTTGGGGCACCTAAGATCGTGTCTTGAGATCAGTGATGACAACCTGCACTGAACTGGCAGAATCTTTCCACACTACTCCAGACCTTTGTCTAGTTGTGTAACCAGAGCTTATTTGGTTGTAGGCACCTAGTGATTGTTGACTAGGCTTCACTCTCACCAACGTGGTTGTGGCCTTGTGGGAGCACGTGTACGCCTTGGAGGAGCAAATAGATCACCACGGTCTGGCAAGAATGAGACAGCGAGGAGTGACGAGGGTATCTGGCTGACGCTCTGCGCTCAGAGAAAAAGCGAGACAGACATATAATCAGCATTGCTACGTGTACTATTGTGTTGGAACTCATGTCGGGCTGGCTGCTGCGGATGGGGATTGAGCGCTTATGGAAATGCCCCGAATGCTGTGATGTCGGTTCCTAAATCAATCAATCAATCTCACCATAGATATCTGTCTGGTTGTATGTTTGTGTGAATGTCCGCCAAAGCTCTCTCGTGACAATGAACTGACCAACATTGCAGGTGGTGCTGGGAAAGACCATGGAGGAGTGGCTCAGATTCTCCGTCTGCTTCTGGCACACATTCCGAGGAACAGGTTTGTGAAGACGTGTCTTTTTTATTGTAGAGCATTCATTCAGTCCTAGTTTTCTCATCTATCACCCAGTCTTGAGCGTACGCCTTATCTTTATACCTTACATCCGAGTTTAGACTCTCCTTATGTCTTCACATACAGACACATGAGCTTGTTTATTATGTCCTTTTATATCTTCACATACAGACACATGTGCTTGTTTATTCTGTCCTGTTTTGTCCTGGCATGTGATGATACCTTGGTCTTCAGTTCTGAGATAATAACATGCATAGACAGATACACTCACCGACAGACAACATACACAGACACATAGACAGATACACTCACAGACAGACAACATATACACAGACACATAGACAGATACACTCACTGACAGACAACATATACAGACACATAGACATATACACTCACTGACAGACAAACTACACAGACCTATGACCATAATACTACCTGACAGAAAACATACACAGACACATAGACATATACACTCACTTAAGACAACATACACAGACCATCCATCCATCATGTGCCATCCGGTAAGCGTGGGCGGTCATGTTCTGTCATCTCACTCGATCAACAGAGTCGTGGATCAGTTCCGTGTTTCTGTCTCGACCATGCCACAAGGCCAAGCCATCCAGATACTTGTTTCTAGGTCTTCCCCTTGGTCTGTTCCCCTCGATCTTACCAGTTGTCACCAAGTTCTCCAAATCATTTCTTCTCATAACATGCCCAAAAAATTGTGACTGTCTACGTCTAATGTCTCTGATCAGTTTACGATCTTCATTTGTTTCTTGAAGGACTTGTTCATTGGTCTTTCTGGCTGTCCATGGTATTCTTTGCATTTTCCTCAGAAACCACATTTCTACAGCCATCAGATGTTTTTCAGCCTGGCTGCTCATTGTCCAAGCTTCACATCCATATAAAAGTACAGGTTCTATGTAGCATCTCAACACTCTTTTTCTCGTTTCAATTGACATCTTTTTATTGGTCAGTATGTTTTTCATCTTGCTAAAGGCTACTTTTGCCATGGCGATTCTTGTTCTAATCTCTTCAAGGCATCTCCCATCAGATGTTATTACTGTTCTGAGATAATTGTACCTATTCACTTGTTGAAGAATATTCCCATTTACTTGTATATTACACTGTGGTATTTCGTTCTTCCTAGTGACGACCATAATCTGTGTCATTTTACAATTTAATTCTAACAGTTGTTGTTCACTGTGTATAACATACGCATCTACTAAATATTACAGACACATAGACATATACACTCACTTACAGACAACGTACTCACAGACACATAGACATATACACTCACTTACAGACAACGTACTCACAGACACATAGACATATACACTCACTAACAGACAACATATCAGACACATAGACATATACACTCACTTACAGACAACATACACAGACAATAGACATATACACTCACTGACAGACAAGCATAGCCAGACACATAGACATAGACACTCACTGACAGACAACATATACAGACACATAGACATATACACTCACTTACGACAACATACACAGACACATAGACATATACACTCACTGACAGACACATACACAGACACATAGACATATACCCTCACTTACAGACAACATACACAGACACATAGACATATACTCACTGACAGACCCCCCCCCCCCAAACAAAATACACGACACATAGACATATACACTCACTGACAGACAACATATACAGACACATAGACATATACACTCACTGACAGACAACATACACAGACACATAGACATATACACTCACTGACAGACAACATATACAGACACATAGACATATACACTCACTGACAGACAACATACACAGACACATAGACATATACACTCACTGACAGAGACAACATTACAGCACATAGAACATATACACTCACTGAAGACAACATATACAGACCTAGACATATACACTCACTGACAGACAACATATACAGACACATAGACATATACACTCACTGACAGACAACATATACAGACACATAGACATATACACTCACTGACAGACAACATACACAGACACATAGACATATACACTCACTGACAGACAACATATACAGACACATAGACATATACACTCACTTACAGACAACATACACAGACACATAGACATATACACCTCACTTAAGACAACATACAGACACATAGACATATACACTCACTGACAGACAACATACATACAGACACATAGACATATACACTCACTGACAGACAACATACATACAGACACATAGACATATACACTCACTGACAGACAACATACACAGACACATAGACATATACACTCACTTACAGACAACATACCAGACACTAGACATATACACTCACTGACAGACAACATACACAGACACATAGACATATACACTCACTTACAGACAACATACACAGACACATAGACATATACACTCACTGACAGACAACATATACAGACACATAGACATATACACTCACTGACAGACAACATATACAGGACACATAGACCTATATACACTCACTGACAGACAAACATACACAGACACATAGACATATACACTCACTGACAGACAACATACACAGACACATAGGACATATACACTCACTGACAGACAACATATACAGACACATAGACATATACACTCACTGACAGACAACATACACAGACACATAGACAGGTACACTCACTGACAGACAATATACACACAGACACATAGACATATACACTCACTGACAGACAACGTACTCACAGACACATAGACATATACACTCACTTACAGACAACGTACTCACAGACACATAGACATATCACTCACTGACAGACATACGTACTCACAGACACATAGACATATAACACTCACTGACAGACAACATATACAGACACATAGACATATACACTCACTGACAGACAACATATACAGACACATAGACATATACACTCACTGACAGACAACATACACACAGACACATAGACATATACACTCACTGACAGACAACGTACTCACAGACACATAGACATATACACTCACTTACAGACAACGTACTCACAGACACATAGACAATTACACTCACTGACAGACAACGTACTCACAGACACATAGACATATACACTCACTGACAGACAACGTACTCACAGACACATAGACATATACACTCACTGACAGACAATATACACACAGACACATAGACATATACACTCACTGACAGACAACACACACACAGACACATAGACAGGTACACTCACTGACAGACAACATACCACAGACACATAGACATATACACTCACTGACAGACAACATACACAGACACATAGACATATACACTCACTGACAGACAACACACACACAGACACATAGACATATACACTCACTGACAGACAATATACACACAGACACATAGACATATACACTCACTGACAGACAACATACACAGACACATAGACATATACACTCACTGACAGACAACATACACAGACACATAGACATATACACTCACTGACAGACAACATATACAGACACATAGACATATACACTCACTGACAGACAACATACACAGACACATAGACAGGTACACTCACTGACAGACAATATACACACAGACACATAGACATATACACTCACTGACAGACAACGTACTCACAGACACATAGACATATACACTCACTTACAGACAACGTACTCACAGACACATAGACATATACACTCACTGACAGACAACGTACTCACAGACACATAGACATATACACTCACTGACAGACAACATATACAGACACATAGACATATACACTCACTGACAGACAACATATACAGACACATAGACATATACACTCACTGACAGACAATATACACACAGACACATAGACATATACACTCACTGACAGACAACGTACTCACAGACACATAGACATATACACTCACTTACAGACAACGTACTCACAGACACATAGACATATACACTCACTGACAGACAACGTACTCACAGACACATAGACATATACACTCACTTACAGACAACGTACTCACAGACACATAGACATATACACTCACTGACAGACAATATACACACAGACACATAGACATATACACTCACTGACAGACAACACACACACAGACACATAGACAGGTACACTCACTGACAGACAACATACACACAGACACATAGACATATACACTCACTGACAGACAACATACACAGACACATAGACATATACACTCACTGACAGACAACACACACAGACACATAGACATATACACTCACTGACAGACAATATACACACAGACACATAGACATATACACTCACTGACAGACAACATACACAGACACATAGACATATACACTCACTGACAGACAACATACACAGACACATAGACAGGTACACTCACTGACAGACAACGTACTCACAGACACATAGACATATACACTCACTGACAGACAACATACACAGACACATAGACATATACACTCACTGACAGACAACATACACAGACACATAGACAGGTACACTCACTGACAGACAACGTACTCACAGACACATAGACATATACACTCACTGACAGACAACATACACAGACACATAGACATATACACTCACTGACAGACAACATACACAGACAAATAGACATATACACTCACTGACAGACAATGTACTCACATACACATAGACATATACACTCACTGACAGACAATGTACTCACAGACACATAGACATATACACTCACTGACAGACAATGTACTCACAGACACATAGACATATACACTCACTGACAGACAACATATACAGACACATAGACATATACACTCACTGACAGACAACATACACACTCACTGACAGACAACATACACACTCACTGACAGACAACATACACACAGACACATAGACATATACACTCACTGACAGACAACATACACACTCACTGACAGACAACATACACACAGACACATAGACAGGTACACTCACGGACAGACAACATATACAGACACATAGACATATACACTACCGACAGACAACATATACAGACACATAGACATATACACTCACTGACAGACAACATATACAGACACATAGACATATACACTACCGACAGACAACATACACAGACACATAGACATATACACTCACTGACAGACAACATATACAGACACATAGACATATACACTCACTGACAGACAACATATACAGACACATAGACATATACACTCACCGACAGACAACATACACAGACACATAGACATATACACTCACTGACAGACAATATACACAGACACATAGACATATACACTCACTGACAGACAACATACACAGACACGTAGACATATAAACTCACTGACAGACAACATATACAGACACATAGACATATACACTCACTGACAGACAACATACACAGACACATAGACAGGTACACTCACTGACAGACAATATACACACAGACACATAGACATATACACTCACTTACAGACAACGTACTCACAGACACATAGACATATACACTCACTTACAGACAACGTACTCACAGACACATAGACATATACACTCACTGACAGACAACGTACTCACTCACTGACAGACAACATACACACAGACACATAGACAGGTACACTCACGGACAGACAACATATACAGACACATAGACATATACACTACCGACAGACAACATATACAGACACATAGACATATACACTCACTGACAGACAACATACACAGACACATAGACATATACACTCACTGACAGACAACATACACAGACACATAGACATATACACTCACTTACAGACAACATACACAGACACATAGACATATACACTCACTGACAGACAACATATACAGACACATAGACATATACACTCACTGACAGACAACATATACAGACACATAGACATATACACTCACTGACAGACAACATACACAGACACATAGACAGGTACACTCACTGACAGACAATATACACACAGACACATAGACATATACACTCACTGACAGACAACGTACTCACAGACACATAGACATATACACTCACTTACAGACAACGTACTCACAGACACATAGACATATACACTCACTGACAGACAACGTACTCACAGACACATAGACATATACACTCACTGACAGACAACATATACAGACACATAGACATATACACTCACTGACAGACAACATATACAGACACATAGACATATACACTCACTGACAGACAATATACACACAGACACATAGACATATACACTCACTGACAGACAACGTACTCACAGACACATAGACATATACACTCACTTACAGACAACGTACTCACAGACACATAGACATATACACTCACTGACAGACAACGTACTCACAGACACATAGACATATACACTCACTTACAGACAACGTACTCACAGACACATAGACATATACACTCACTGACAGACAATATACACACAGACACATAGACATATACACTCACTGACAGACAACACACACACAGACACATAGACAGGTACACTCACTGACAGACAACATACACACAGACACATAGACATATACACTCACTGACAGACAACATACACAGACACATAGACATATACACTCACTGACAGACAACACACACACAGACACATAGACATATACACTCACTGACAGACAATATACACACAGACACATAGACATATACACTCACTGACAGACAACATACACAGACACATAGACATATACACTCACTGACAGACAACATACACAGACACATAGACAGGTACACTCACTGACAGACAACGTACTCACAGACACATAGACATATACACTCACTGACAGACAACATACACAGACACATAGACATATACACTCACTGACAGACAACATACACAGACACATAGACAGGTACACTCACTGACAGACAACGTACTCACAGACACATAGACATATACACTCACTGACAGACAACATACACAGACACATAGACATATACACTCACTGACAGACAACATACACAGACAAATAGACATATACACTCACTGACAGACAATGTACTCACAGACACATAGACATATACACTCACTGACAGACAATGTACTCACAGACACATAGACATATACACTCACTGACAGACAATGTACTCACAGACACATAGACATATACACTCACAGACAGACAACATATACAGACACATAGACATATACACTCACTGACAGACAACATACACACTCACTGACAGACAACATACAACTCACTGACAGACAACATACACACAGACACATAGCCCATATACACTCACTGACAGACAACTACACACCTCACTGACAGACAACATACACCAGACACATAAAACAGGTACACTCACGGACAGACAACATATACAGACAATAGACATATACACTACCGACAGAACAACATATACAGACACATAGACATATACACTCACTGACAGAAAAATATACAGACACAAGACATATACACTACCGACAGCCCACATACACAGACACATAGACTTTATACACTCACTGAAAACAACATATACAGACACATGACATATACACTCACTGACAGACAACAAAATACAGACACATAGACATATCACTCACCGACGGCAACATACACAGACACATAGCCCGATACACTCACTGACAGACAATATACACAGAAAACAAAAGCCCATATACACTCACTGACAGACAACATACACAACACGAAAGACATATAAACTCACTGACAGACAACTTAAAAGCCCAACAAGCATATAAACTCACTGACGAAGCATTATAAAAGACACATGGGAAAATATACACTCGGACAACATACCCAGAACAAAGCCCCATATAAAAACTCACTGACAGACACATTAAAAGGACACAAGACTAAAACATTTACCGCCCAACAACATATAAAAGACAAAAGGGACATAAACTCATCTGACAGACAACATAAAAAGACAAAATAGACTTTAAAAAAAAAAAGACCAAGACAACATATACAGCCCACTAGACATAAAAACCCTAACTGACAGACAACAAAAATCCCCAGAAAACCATAGACATATACACTACCGACAGACACATATACAGCCATAGACATATACACTCACGGGACAGACAACATACACAACACATAGACATAAAACCTCACTGAACAGACAACATATACAGACACATAGACATATACACTCCCCGACAGACAACATATAAAACACATAAAAAAATACACTCCCGACAGACAACAATACCAGACCATAGACAATAAACTCACCTGACAGACAACATAATACAGACACATAATATAAAACTCACTGACAGACAACTATAAAGACACATAAAAAATATACCTCACTGACGACAACATACACAACACATAGACATATACACTAAATGACAGACAACACACAAGACATAAGACAATACACTCACTGACAGAAAAAATATACAGACCATAGACGAAAACACTCACTGACAGACAACATATAGACACATAGACATATACATCAATGACAGACAACATAATACAGACACATAGACATATACACTCCCTGACAGACAAAAAATATACAGACACATAGACATATACACTCACTGACAGACAACATATACAGACACATAGACATTCACTCACTGACAGACAAATACATACACATAGACATATACACTAAAGACAGACAACATATACAGACACTAGCCCATACACTCACTGACAACAACATATACAGACACATAGACATATACCTCATGACAGACAATACTTCACAATGATTTAACAGCCCTTTCCTTCACCCAGAAAACAAAATACAGACACATAGACATATCCACTCACTGACAGACAACAAAATACAGACACAATAGACATATACACTCACTGACAGACAACATATACAGACACATAGACATATACACTCACTGACAGAAAACATATACAGACACATAGACTATCACTCAATGACAGACAACATATACAGACACATAGACATATAACTCACTGACAGACAACATATCAGACACATAGACAATACACTCAATGACAGACAAAAACACAAGAAAATAGACATATACACTCCCCGACAGACAACATATACAGAACATAGACATATACACTCACTGACAGACAACATACACACAGACACATAGACATATACACTCACTGACAGAAAACCCTACACAGAAAACATAGACATATACACTCCTGACAGACAACATATACAAGACACATAGACATATACCCTACTGACAGACACATATAAAACACATAACAATACACTCCCCGCCCAAGACAACATATACAACACATGGACATATACCCTACCAAAACAGACAACAAAACAAAACACATAGACATTACACTACCGAAAACAACTTACAGACAAATAGCCCATATACACTCCCCTGCCAGACACATCACGACCATAGACATATACAACACTCACTGACAGAAACCTTATACGACACATGACATATAAACCCCACTGAAGAAAACATATACAGACACATAGAAATATACCTCGCTGACAGAAAACTATACAGACAATAGACAAAAATAAACTCACTGAAGACAACATATACAACACATGCATATACACTCATTAAACGACAACATATACAGACACATAGACATATACACTCGCTGCCAGACAACCATATACAGACAAACATATTACACTCACTGCCGGGACAACTTACTCACAGACAAAATAGACCTATACACTCCAGACAGACAACATACAAAAAGACACAGCCCTATCACTCACCGACAGCCCAACATATACAGACACATACACATATAAACTCACTACAGACAACATACACAGACACATAGACATATACACTACCACAGACAACTATACAACACATAACATATACACTACCGACAGACAACATATACAGACACATAGACATATAAAACTCACTGACAGAAAAACATATACATACACATAGACATATACACTCACTGACAGAAAACCCTACACACAACACATAGACATATACACTCACTGAAAAGACAACATACACCAGACACATAGACATATAAACTCACTGAAAAGACAACATATACAGACCACATAGACATATACACCCCCATTTGACAGACAACATATACAGACACATAGACATATACACTCACTGACAGACCCCTATACAGACCCCCCCCCTCTGCTGTGTGTCCACCGTGACGAGGTAGAGGGGCATTGTGCGTCCCAATGACCCCAAGAGCTATGCCGACGGTAGCACAGCTACTGGTAGGGCCACCCATGTCAGACAGGTCAAGGGAGAGGGACCAGACGAAGAGACACACAAACCTGCTGCCTTGTAGGTAGACTGGGGACAGTCAAAGGCTAGGGAAAGCACCCCGAATACATGCTTGTCGAAATCGGATGTACTGAGCCACAGGCTTGACAAAGCAGTGCAACGTAAAACCTGCTGCCTTGTAGGTAGACTGGGGACAGTCAAAGGCTAGGGAAAGCATCCCGAATAAATGCTTGTCGAAATCGGATGTACTGAGCCACAGGCTTGACAAAGCAGTGCAACGTAACTTAATTCATGATGTCACAAATCAAAATTAATCGTTATGGTGCTAATCCCGTGAAGTCCCATCAGGCGGCGATAGTGCCGGGCCCCCTGCCTCGAGGGGGTCCACCCATGACTACTGGTGGTCACCTTCCCCTGTGCTGTGGAGTCAAGGCACAGAGGAGTAGGTTAAGAGCTAGTGACCAAATACCCCGGACACTCAACATACTACAGTGGAATGCCGAAGGAGTTTACAAGAAGAAAGACTCCCTAACACAGCGTCTTCATAAAGATAGAATAGATGTGGCATGCATTCAAGAGACACACCTCAACGCCAATCACAAATTCTCAGTCAGAGGATATCAGGCCACACGTTTCGACCGCGAAGGACACAAAGGAGGAGTTCTAATACTTACACGAAATACAATACCTTGCAGCGAAGTATCTGTGATCTCTGACAACCAAACGGAAATTATAGGTGTTGATATAATGATAAAGGACGTGAAAATAAGAATCTACAATCTGTATAGCCCAGCAGATAAGGACCTTACACTCTCAAACATGAAAATAACTGACACAAACTGCATTATTGTCGGAGACTTTAATAGCCGTTCAGAAAGATGGGGATACCCAGATACTGACAAAAGAGGAGATGAATTGGAGGACTGGGAAATAGACTCAAATCTCCATCTACTCAACAAAGCGGATGACACACCGAGCTTCTACTCCAGAAGATGGCTTACCACTTCTACTCCAGACTTAGCTTTCTGCACAGGAGACATCCTCCACAAAATCGATCGCCATGTGCTGGACCAATTAGCAGGTAGTGACCACAGACCAATCAAGCTTGTAATGAATATGGAGTATGTTCCACAGGAGCAAAAGCCCTTGCCCCGCTGGAATTACAAACGAGCAGATTGGGACAGATTTGCCATACTAACAGACAAATATTGTGAAAACATAAATACACGATATGGCAACATAAAGCAAATGGTGGAAAGTCTAAACAGAGCGATAATACAGGCAGCCACTGAGTCCATTCCAAGAGGAGCGAGGAAAAATTACAAACCATACTGGACTGAAGAACTACAAAGTTTGGAGGACAAAGTTGAAGATGCCAGGAAGACAGCAGAGAGAGAACAAACAATTGAAGCGAACTATCTCTCTCAAAGCCATCTCAGCAAAATATAAAAGAACAGTAAATCAAACAACAAGAGATTGTTGGAGGGAAAAAACAGAAAACCTGAATTTTGACAGGGATGGAAACAAACTATGGAAACTAGTGAAAGCCATGAACAATGAAGGACCTAGAAACAAACAAATAACAATTAAACAAGGAAATGCCTTGCTTACAGGAAAAAAGGCTGCAAATGCACTAATGGAACACTATGCAAATGCAAACCACATTGATATTACAACCGAACAGAAGAAAGCAATCAAAGACAAACAGATACATCATAGAAATACAGAGACAGCAGCAGAATATATGATGGCAAATCTAACAATGGAAGAAATGGAACAGGCAATGAATACCCTAAAAAAGAAGAAATCACCAGGAAAGGATGGAATCACAAATGAAATGCTAATAGGACTAGGCACCAAGGCAAAGAAGAAACTACTAGCAGTCCTAAATAACAGCTGGAAGAGAGGAATAGTCCCACAGGCATGGAAGGAAGCTATACTAATACCAGTCCCAAAGAAAGGAAAAGACCTGGAAGAACCAAATGGCTATCGACCTATCAGTCTACTTAGCTGTGTAGGAAAATTAATGGAACGCATTATCAATGGCAGGCTAACATCGCATCTGGAAGAAAACAAACTCTTAATACCACACCAAGCAGGATTCAGAAAGTACAGATCCACTGAAGATCAAATAACCTATATAGCTCAGGAAATAGAGGATGCCTTCCAAGAGAAAAAGCACACACTAGCGGTCTGGATAGATTTAGAAAAAGCATTTGATAAAGTATGGAAGGAAGGACTGAAAGTAAAACTGCAAAACATGCATGTTTGTGGAAAAATGTATAAATGGATCAGCCACTACCTTGAGAACAGAACTGCCAGGACAAAAGTACAAGGACAAACAAGCAAAATGATGCTGCTGGAGCAAGGTGTCCCCCAAGGAGGAGTTCTCTTCACCAACATTATTCCTAGCATATATAAATGATATCACAGAAAATGTTCCAGCCAGAGTACACACATCCTCCTTTGCAGATGACCTAGCCATATGGACATCTGAAGAATATATTAGTACAGCTAACAGCAGAATACAGCAAGCCTTATTAGCGCTAGAGGACTGGTCAAAATCATGGCTAGTGAAGATAAGTGAGGAGAAAACAACATTTATAACGGTGTGAAGTATAGAGGGCTAACCCAAATCTTTGGGGGAAAACAAAATAAATTTATTGCACATAGATGACAACTTGATCAAACTTCTTACAACATGGCGTCTTTCCCCCGCTTCTAGGCCCAGATGTTAAAATGATTCCTAACAACAAACTACGTCACGCCCTTTAGCATCCTTCTCCCTTTTCCCCCCTGATGCTCAAGCGTGCTGTAGTTTTGCCCACCCCATATACACATACTGCTACACCTTTCCCATGTTTTCAAAGACTTTTTCCCTTAAAAAAATCTTTACTCCCCCAAACCCCTTACTCTATTCCCTTTCCCCCCTTTCCTTACCTCCCACCCTCCTCTAATCTTCCCCAAACCAACTTTATTTTAAGTAAAAAAATCTATTCGAAACTCTTTCCCCTGCCATATAGTAATCCCCTTATATTTCTTGTTCGTTCTTGGCTCCTCAAGGTTCCTGTATAAAATATATATTCATAAGAACAGCTCGTATAAATCGTTATCGTATACTTGACATTATGAAATTCTTCCTCTTTTCCCCACACAGGATGGACAGAAACAATGTAGTTAAAAAAGCAAAGAAGGGGTGCGCACCCAGTGAAAAGCAAAAAGAATGAATAGTAAACATACACATTTACAAAAAAGAATAAATAGTCAACACAATCACATTTACCTCCCTTGCCAATAAAAAATATTTTGTAAAAAAATTTTTTAAAAAAAAATTTCTCTTATGAAATAGATCTTTGTTCTCTATAAATCAAGTTGACAAATTTTCTCAACATTTATATATTCAACATTTATTTGCCATCCACAATCTTGTTTTTATTTTTCCCGTTATCTCATCTTTGACCACGAGCCAATGTTCATTTTTCCATGAACATTTTTAATTTAATTAACGCTTTTTTCACAGCTCCTATATCTTGCCCCCTCACATCCCATGATCTGCTTTTTTGCCCACCTATATATTTATTTTTTTTATTTGCCATTTTCCAATTCACAGCAAATCTCCCCAAAATGCTCATTCCTTCCATAATATCACAAAAAGCTCCCCCCGCCCCAAAGTAAAAAAAAAGACAATCTCGACAAAAACACCCCCACAGATACACTTTCATAATGCCCCCCAAATGTCCCCAAAAATCCCCCCCCTATATATATACCCCCGCTTATATGCTGCCATTCCCAGTCTCCCCCCTTTTTTTTTTCATATACCCAACCCTTTTATCTTCAATAATGCTTACTTTAATGCACTTCTATTTTACTTCCTAATTTTTCATATCTATAAGAAACCCCTTCATGCCGATTATCAAAAGAACTAATATTCACAAGAGAATGTTTTCTTTTCTATTAGCCCTCGTAGTTTTTTTTTAACTCTTTTCTGAACGAAGGGTCCCTTTAAAAAAAGCCCCATGTTTTTCTTGAAAAAATTTAAAATTTCTTAATTAAATTTATAACATATTATTAACAAGGGAACCCAATACACAAAAAAACTTAATTAAATTATGAGTTAAGCGAAAAAAATCAAAACAACCCTTATACCCCCCAAAATCATTCAAAGAAAAAACATTTTAAAATAATATAACTGCATCTTTTCAAATCAGAAGAAAATATTTTTATTATTACCTATCACTATGGTCTCTTTTACGGACCAATAGTTTGTACCCAAAAATCTAGGAACACAATAATCCTATTCAAATAACAACAACCATTTCACGGACCAAATCAAGAAAAAAAAAAAACATATTATATATGAGGCTTTAAAAAAACTCAGATTCAATAACAAAACTGTCTTCTCGCTAAAGAGAAGGTTTTCAAAAAAAAAAAAAATTCACTAAAATTTAAATTTTAAAAGGTGACCAAGCAAAAATTGTCCTCCTAAAACGAACCAACGTAACACATATCTATTCACAAAGTTCCCTTTTTTTTAACCCCAGAAAATAAACAACTCACTGCCAAATATATATCTGTTATCTACAGACCAATTTCTAACTTAAAACAAAATCTGTTCTTTCCACAAAAGTCTTTAACTAACAATGAGCGTATTATCTACCAATAGAACCTGTGGGTTTGACACACCAAATTTTTTCCCCCTGGATTTGTTCCCAAAATTACTACAACTAAATTAATCATTACCATTAACCACGGTATTTCTAGCACCAATAAAACTTGTCTATTTACTATAGAGTACATCTACCTGCTGTACCCTTGACTAACCCTTTTCTATCTAAAAAGAAGTTGAAAAAATAAAACAACCAGCAATTCCCCACAGAGAAAAAAAAAATATATATATGCCTCACTCGAACCTACATCTTTATTAGTTTCTTAATGCTTAACTACTCCTCAAGACCATTTAGAAAAGTATCAATAGAAGCCTTTTCCATTTCCACCGTTTAATATACTTCATCAAGTATCTTTTTCCCTTTTTTAAAAACCATAAATTATATCTTGCTTCTGAAATATTTTCTACCCATTTCCCTTCCAAAATTTCCACTTCTTCAATAACCCCAACCCCCTTTGAATAAGTGCTATCTCCACAAAATTCTTCTTTTTCGTATAACTTATTATTTTTTTCCCCTTACTACTATTTGATTCTGACTTTTCTCCTTTTTTCCCTTCTTCCTCTGTATGCCCTCCCCCGCTAGAGCCGCAAATCTCTTCCGTTCAATATCCCATCAAATTTTGTCTATCATTATTTCTTAAGGACCTTTCTAGTAGAGGCTATCTTCACCGCTTGTTGAATAATCTCTAATTCTCCTCTGTTTTTTTACTTCTCTTTTCTTTTTGTTTATCCATTCTTCTTTTCGTTGCTTTTTCCTAGTATTTTTAAAATGGAGCACCTTTTCCTCTTCCATAGATTCTATATTTTTAAAATAAACTCTCATTCACTTTTTCTTCTTTTTTAATCTTTTTCGGTATTGTCTGTTCTTAGTATCATCGAAAAACTGGAGTTTTATTAACTGATTTTGTGCTGGATCCCTTTTTTAAAACCTGGGGTTATTGTAGTTCCCCTGACGACTTGTTCATCTAAGTTTTCCGGGGTCTGAATAAAAATTATTTTTATAATTTTTCATTTCCCTTCTCATCATCATCTCTTCTTAAGTGTTTTCCCCGTGTGCCCTTGCCACTGTCCCGTGATCTGGTTCTTGATACTATACGGTACATTTCCTTTGCTTTTCTAAAACGTAATAACCTGGGACCCAACGAGCATCAAAAATTAGAGTTCCTTTTATGCTTCTTTTAATAAAAATCCCATCACCTAAATTTAAACTCCTGAATTTTGGTTTTACGTTTTTGTACTTTTTCTGTTTTTTTCTCTAGCTTTAAAATTTTATTATTCTTTAAACTTTTCGTGGGCTTTTAAAGCATTTCCTGTAAAAATGGGCCCCTTGAAATCTTCCCCCATATATTTCCGTCTTGGTTTTAACGATTATCTATAGGTAGTACTGGTTCTCTCCCGTGTATTAAAAAGAATGGTGAAAACCCCGTGCTCTCATTTTGATTTGTGCGTAAAAGCGGGTAAGCCCTGGGCCCAAGGGAAAAATCCCCAAACTTTTTCATGTTTTATCGACGAATTTTTCTAAATTTTCTATAATGTCCTATGTTGACGTTCGTTTTTTAGCATTTGAAAAAAGGTCTATAGTATGAGGTCTTTATATGGGGTTTTTTTTTTTCCCCAAAACTTTTAACTTTTCGAATTTTTTTTTTAAAATTCCCTACCATTATCCGTAAGTTTTACTTTTTTGGGCAAAAAAATCTTGGTAGGGAAATCTTGTAAAAAAAAATTAATGACAGTATCTGCGCCTTTTCCCGGGATTGCCTAAACTTCCGGCCAAAAACTGTGAGTCTCTAAATGAATTAAATACACGTTTCC
>JACEFZ010015124.1:0-23394 GCA_014155875.1 Cepaea nemoralis
GTTCCAGGTTGCAAGCCGTAGCTTGAGGTTTCTATTCTTTTTATTAGTACCTGGTGCATTGGTTTTACAGCCTGCGATTCAGATTTTGTCCTAGCCCCAAGCACCCATTGAAGCAGGCAAGCTGTGGCGGATCAGCACCCAATTGGCTGGGGGCTGCCCAGCTTGAGGCGGGCGGTAGCTGATCAGTGACACCTGTAGATGTCTCCCACCGTCAGAGGCAACGCGTGGCGCCCCATGTCTACGCCAACTGACAAGGACTTATAACCCGTAACAGTTGCCTCTCGCTTTGATTCCGAGACCGGTTAAGACCAGGGATGGAGTTATTGCCTCTCCATAGCACAAAGCCTGGGCTAAAATATAGAGATCATGTGTTGCCCATGCAGCATGATCCCTCTCTCGGCCTGCCTAGTTCACTCCAGAGGAAAGTTGACACCTATAATCTGGAACAAGACAAGCTGCAGAAGCTGCCGGATCAGCAAAGCAATGCTCTAACTGTCCGCCTGTCGGAGCTTCGATCCTAGACCAGCTGCCAACCAAGGCTTAGGGCCTGGTCTACCCTGCCATGACTTATTTTGTCTTTGGGTTGCATTTCCTCGCACCAGGATAAGGCTAGTACCCTCCCAATTGCGCTCTTCCGCCCGAAGCCATTGGCACAATGTGGGGTGTCGGGTTTGGTAAGCGCCGCCCAACATTCGGCGCTGACAGAAAGCAGGTAGTAACGTCTACTGTCATACGGTAGCTCAGTCATATCTGACTAAGACCTGACTAACAACAAGAAAAATAACAGAAAGCGTTACACTAGAAACGTATTTAAAGAAGGAAACGCTACTGGCGGTGTTCTGAATGTAAAATGATACGGATGAGGATCAGCGGTTGAAGCTAATAACAGACCAGAAAAATATCGATGTGGAAGGAACATGATAATAATCGCAGCCCGACATCGTACATGATGATGATTAGGATGCTGATAATACTGCATGCGACTGTGAAACATCCTTTGAGCCAGTCATACCGATAACTTATCAAGATATGATTGCTTGCTTGCTTGTGTTCGCTGGCTGTGAACTCCAGCGCGAAGTCCTGTATGCCGGATGAAGACATCCTGTTGTCCAACATCAGTGTGATGTCATACAGGACCTGAGGTTTGCGAGAGTATCCGTTGTCCCATGTCTGGCTTATTGGTGTGCAGACTGGTGGTTCCTCGCCGTGCAGGCAGACACTCTCCGACTTCGGATGAATCAACGATCCTACTGACTTTAGCTAGGACCCCAAAGGGACCTGTTGCCCATGACGCTCGGCGAGGACGCACCAATAGGTCTTGGCCAGTATAGAACCCAGCCCTGGTGCCTTGGAAACACTTCTGCGTCCCTTATCAAGATATGATTCTAAATGTTACCGCCAGTTCAAGACAAGGATGGGTAATATGAAAAAGACACAGAAAGAATAAGTTCAAACTATTGTAAAGTACACGGAAGAGCCTCTCATGCAAACATGGCAGTTCTATGCTCCACAAGGGGTATACAGATTATAAGACTATGTTGTATGCGAGGATGACTTTATTTAACATTCGTCCTCGATTGAATTCAATGACGATATACAATTGAAAAAAGACCAACTTGACATTTTTGAAGCAATTTAATTGTAATATTCGACACAAAGTAAATAATGTTCATGTATCAGGGACACGTGACACTTGTATTATAGGCACAAAAGCATATCTTATTTAAGCGTATGGCATGGCACTATCTTATACGGGGTAATGGAATAGTAACACGCAAGTATCCTAAGTATCGCGCTGGCGTCAAGGGATGTAAGCACGAAGTGAACAGCCACAAAGTAGCATTAGTTTGCACTAGCACAATAGGACTGGTCTTGGTCTTGACAAGACATCAACAACGGCAGTAGTGGTGGTGTTGACTGCAACATCCTGTAAAGGATATGCAACTTAAAAAAAAGTAAAACAATCACAACCGCAGATAAATGTCGACGTGGCGATTTGTAATATGTGGGGTCGTTTTTAGGTGTCCATTCCGGCTATACTTGTTTTTAACCTTGATAAACAATTCTTGCACTGTAAACATTGTCGGGTTCATCACATTATACACACTTTGCGCTCTTCTCGCAGACTTGTTAAATTAAGCTTTGGTGCTCTATGACTGCATGCTTCTAATTGTACCTTCCCTGAGCTCGAGTTAAGGTTTTGTCTTCAGAGGTTTTTAAATTGTTTTACAGACACCCCAATTACCCCAACAGTCACCAGTCATTACTGATCCCATCAATAGCAATAAATCAAATGTCAAGATTCTATTTAACACCATTTTTTCTCTACTATCTATTATCTAAAGAGATGTTTGGTTTCCACCATCTATGAGGATGTCGGCGATCCACCGTCTAAGAGGATGCTTGGAATCCACCATCTAAGGTGATGCTTGGCATCCACCATCTATTTAGATGTCAAACAACCACCATCTAAGGAGATGTCAAACATCCACCATCTATGAAGATGTCAGCGATCCACCGTCTAAGAAGATGCTTGGAATCCACCATCTAAGGTGATGTCCAACATCCACCATCTAAGGAGATGTCCAACATCCACCATCTAAGGAGATGTCCAACATCCACCATCGAAGGAGATGTCCAACATCCACCATCGAAGGAGATGTCCAACATCCACCATCGAAGGAGATGTCCAACATCCAGCATCTGAGGAGATATCTAACTTCCACCATCTAAGAAGATGTCTGGTATCGACCATCTAAGGCGATATCTGGGATCGGGATCACAATCCAAGGATATATCTGGAATACAATATCCAAGGTTATGTCTGGTAAGAAGTCGTCACATGTCATCGGTCCCACGCGTTTGGCCTGCAAGTGTGATTACTCTAGAAGTTACCAGCTCGAGATCTGGAGCAATATTTCCCCATTTCATAAAACATGCAATTTCCCGGATAGAATGTGACAGTATAACATGTTGTGATATTATAAACGCAGCAGATATCTAGCACTTAGTGGTGAATTTAGAGTAACGAGTTCTTAAGACAGACAAAACTTATAGTCCCTTATTTAAATTCCTTATATAGAAATCATCAAATAAAATAGTCAGTACCATCACTGTGCACCGAAAAAGTCCAAAAGTTCTCATATCCCGATAGAATGATTGCGAGTGGGCGTGACGGCTGATGACACCAATTTCGCTGGTGTCCACCAGTCTTATTGTGTCTATTTCAAAGCCTTCAGTTTGGCAATTCCCTGCTGGACACCAACGTCTTTCATCCTGGGCAAGGCTGTTGCCTCACTCATGTCATCGGAATGTCGTTCTTGTATGTAATTCATGCCGTGCGGCGTTAGTGATCATCTCTGTCCACAGCCTTGTCTCTTGAGCCGCCAATAATTTATAATACCGATGTTATTCCATGCCATGATGTCAAGCTTTCCAGCATCTTCTCTTGTTGTCTATCCGGCGTCTCCTTCCTTCAAACTTTCCCGTTGTGACGAGATACTCCAGCTGTCCCCTGCTCATGACATGCCCAAAGAATGAGGACTCGCTCCTTCTGATGTGAGTAGTGAGTTCCCGTTGTGACGACATTCTCCAGCTTTCCCCTGCTCATGACATGCCCAAAGAATGTGGACTGGCTCCTTCTGATGTGAGTAATGAGTTCCCGTTGCGAGTTAACGTCTTTAAATATATCTTTATTGGTCGTTCTATCCGTTCATGGTGTTCTCATCATTCTTCGATATAACCACATCGCCGCAGTCATCCAACTCAATTGTAGTTAAATAACATTTATCACATAGTTTTAACACCATGTGCGTGCGTGTGTGTGTGTGTGCGTGTGTGTGTGTGTGTTTGTGTGTGTGCGTGCGTGTGTGCGTGCGTGCGCGCGCGCAAAGCAGCTCGCTTGCGCAACATGTTAAGGAACAAAGTAATCAGTCGTTTATTAAAATAAGAAAATAATGAACTCGTTTGGAAACAGAAAAATTATATTATACAGACAAACAACTGAAATCGATTTCTTCGCTGTTATCATAAAAGCAAACTTAAGAATTATGTTCTCATATGATATTCTGAAACGTATTAGGAAATGACATGGTCACTTCATCTCACAAAACCTTGACATTCAAAATTAAATTTGGCAGTAAACGTTGTATCATGGTACCAAGCGTTACTACTGTTAACTGCTGTTACAACAGTTATTACTATTGCTGCTGCTTCTTCTTATTTTCCAGAACAATTTCAAATAGAGTGATATTACTTTGTTACCGAAGAAAGACCAAGAGACATACATTTCATACAAATTTACTCATTAACTGCTGTTAGTTCCGAAGATGAATCAGACAGTTTTACGGAGATCTAATGGCACTGGTAGAAGAATGCAAATCATCAGAGCATTGAACTACTAACTAAAAGATTTCAATGCAAAAACAAATGATAACTAACGTGTACCGGGATGCAAGCAAAGAGTACGAGCTCATATAAAGAAATGGTAGAGAAGATCGGCAAACAGAATGTTCAACAGTATACGTTAGACTCTCATGAACACGGAAACAATATGGGTAAGAAGAACATAACCAAACTCATTACAGCCTAATTGTGAAAACAAAACGTGGTGTTTTAAAGTGTGTGGGGTGTAGTACTATCTACTGAATACTGCCCATATAACCCACCAATGTTGTTTGGTTAAGAAAATACAGGTCTCATTCCTTATCTTGCCATCATCCATTCGTGTAGCAGGTCCTTTGTAGAACATGGCACTCATTACACCCCGCCATCAAGACTCTCGATCTTTTGCCTTTATACGCGCCAATATTGTGTTAGCCCAATACTTGTATACACCAATGGACGCCGGGGGGGGGGGGGGGGGGGGGGGTTTATGTGGTCAGTATCTTTACTCGCCTTTACTTTCAAAGACATTTCCCGCACCAGTTGTATGCTGGGGCGAACTGGAAGTTCCGGTAACTTTTTAAAATTAGTCTAGATGAGAATTCAAACCACTACCACCGGGCTGAGGAAGGCGTGTTAGCCATTAACAACCGCGGTTGCCCCAATACAAATGTCTGCTGCATTCTTTGTATTTCTTCGTGTTGGAAGAACCCTGGCTTTTTTACCGGAATTTGTCTTCCACTAGTGTTCTTTCTAGTTCATTAAAACGTATAAGTACTATAAGATGACCAAATTATTCCGGTCTCCTATATACCTTGCTGCATATGAGCCAGTTTCTTGTTGTGTTCAGTCAATGTATTTTGGTGTTCATATCTTGTATATAGAATGTCAGTATTTATGGTCTTCTTGATTGACGGTATTCTAAGAATGTCTTTGTAACATTTACGTTCAAAAGTCCCGGCTTTCTTATTAACTTATCCAGTGTCGAGCAAAACGTAGGTTTGAACAAGTATTATAATGTAAATGTCCTCTCACAGGGCATTGAAACTGTTGAAGATACACGAAACAGAACAAATAACACGATGACACAAGTATGGCTATATATCGTCCTTCTGTCCAAATGGGATGTCAGATTTGGTGATATATTATCCTTCGCACTGATACATTTAAGTGATCGCGAAATGGACCATGAAGTTGCCGCAGGTAAGATGTTTGAAAATAAATCTATAGCTAATTGCTGATCACAATCTATGAGTCTGAAAAATACGAGAAACACTCCATAAAGTCATAGATTCATAAGAACCATGAAATGTGATGTAAGACTGACAAAACATGAAAATAGTTGTACAATTTACAAAATTACAAAGACATAATCATGAAAAATATGTTCTATTAGTAAAAACATCAACCCATTGCTTTCGCAATAATTGACACTAATTCACACAAATCGCTAATCTTATAGAAATCAATAACAAAAATACCTATATGTTAATTACACCAATATAAACAAAAGTAGGAAGAACACTGATGACAGCGGAATTATCACTGCTGATATACTCACAGGTATGGCTGGGTATTCATAGAAGTAGAGAACAGAAGTAGAGATTATGAGTGTAGATTATTACTGCAAATGTATTTCTCATGCTATTTCAGGGTCTTCAACGGTTCTGGAACAGTTGATATTTATTTGTATTACTGCTTTAAAAACATGTTCAATGTCTTTTGCTTTACGTTGCTATCAACCCCAATCCCAGGTTGAACGACGTCAGAAATAACACAAGAAGATGAAGAAATTTCAAATAGGAATGATAGCCCAATGCGTGTAAAAAGATACACGAGCTGGCAGGTCGAAGACCATACCAATTCACGAGACGTCTGAAATGAAAGGAAGAAAAATATAAATGCGAACTAAAGAAATAACTGCATTGTGGATAAACTGTATTGGAGAATGTTTCAGTGATTAAAATAACCACATTTCCCGGATAATGGAAAATTCATGTTTATTTTGGTGGCAGAAGTAGGAAAGAATTATGCTGACTTAAAATTAGAAAGATCCAGGACCAGTAAAATTAACTAAAGAAATATTAGTGACACTTTGGGAGGCATGTTCACACAAAGTTGTATAATTGCAAACATGCACTTTCATTAAGATACAAACTGGAGAGTATTGTGACAACTGAGGTGATTGCAGACAAGCTGAAAACATCTAATGGCAGTGGAAATGCGATTTCTGAGGAAAATACAAAGAATACCAGGGACAGACAGAAAGACCATTGTCCTACAAGGGGTAAATTAAAACCTCATACTGATTAGAGAAATTAGACAGACAGTCACAATTTTTGGGCACACTATGAGAAGAAATAAACTGGAGAACTTGGTGACAACTGGCAAGTTTGAGGGGGAAAGAACAAGGGGAAGGCAGAGAAGTAAATATCTGGATGGCTTCACTACATGGAATGGTCGGAACAAGAACATAGAGCTGATCCACGACTGTGGTGATCGTGTAAGATGGCGAAACATGACCACCCATGCTTACCGGCATCGAACATGATGATGATGATGATGAAGTGATTGAGGATTTTAAAGGAGGACGACAGATCGAAATGTTACTGAATGTGCTGACAGTGTGGCATAGACCATAGTCAGCTGTATGTCTTTACAAGGAGACTAAAGTGAGACACAGTCGTTTGTACTTCTCCAGATGGTGTGTGATGTGGATATACATTCATCAAGACACTCTATCGGTCTCAACACTGAGTTAAAATGACCAAAAGGCGTAGATTTGTGATAATATTAACTAACTCAGTGTGTTTGACATGTGCAAGATCACCCACAATTATTTTTGTTTAAATAATATAATTTACGCATTATTGCTGTCGCTCATCGCAACTACGATCCAAGTCAATGAGGCGGACATGAATCAAGAAAGCCAGGTGAAATGATCTTTATATGTTGTGTTGGTTCTGTCAAGGCTGCCGTCCCTGCCACTGAACCGCGATGGTGGCCTGGAGAGTGGTGCCAGCATGTCTGAGGAGGACGCCTGCTGTGTGCTTGGAGATGGCACAGGTGAGAACGACGAGGACGATGTTGTTGACCATGGCGACAATGTTGAGACAGGTGAAGATGGCGTCGATCGTATTTGTCTGGAGGCCGACTGGCTTCTAGATGGAGAGCGGAACGATTCCTGAAGATAACAGAAAGGAATTCAATTGTCAGTAATGGACGTGCACACAGATGTAAATACAAACTGTACGTAAAATCAAAATATATGTAAAATCAAACTGTGCGTTAAAAAAAAAAATTGTTCGTAAAAATTAAAAAGGGTTTTCCTGGTGTTTAAAAATTTTTTTTAAAACCCCCTTTCAGAAAATCTGTTTAACGAAGCGGAAAGGGGGTTAACCCCCCCCGTTATTTTTGAGAAATAAGGGGGTAAAAAACAAACATGATAATTTTAAGAAATTAATTTCATGGGGGGTTTAACAATTGAAAAAAATATATTAAAAAAAAAAAAAACATTTTTTAAAAAAAATTATAACACATGGGGAAAGATTTTTTTTAATTTTTATTAAGAAAATGAAATTTTTGGGTAAACAAGATAAAATTTTTTAGGATAATTATTTAAAAAAGGGAAAATATGATATGAATTTTTTTTATTAATTTATAAATTTAAAAATTTTATGATTATGATAGCTATTTTATAAAATTTATATGGTTAGAAAAAATAAAAAATTGATTTATTTATTTAAAATAGATATTTTTAGATTTTAAAGATTTGATAAATTTTTATATATTATTTGATTTATATTTTATGATTAAAATTTATTTTTATGTATTAATAAATGAAAGAAATGTTTATGAAAATTTTTTAAAAAAAAAGTGATATGAATTTTTGAGAAAAAAGGAGTACCAGGGAAAGAAGTTTGTTTAAAAAAGTGAAATGCCTGGATTAAAAAATCCCGGGAAATTCTTAAAAAAATCAATGTGGTTCTAGTGTTTAAAAATGTACTAGTTATGTTACTGTATACTGTCACTAGTGTTACTTATATGTACTAGTGTTACTTATATGTACTAGTGTTACTTATATGTACTAGTGTTACTTATGTGTACTAGTGTTACTAGTAGAAAGCGAGCAAAAGTTGCAAACACTATTGGAACAAGTAAACAGACATAGTGCAGAATGTGGCTTAGATATTAACATAAAAAAAAACCTCCTTGGCGAAGGCGTTACGGACGCAGTTCGTAATCCCGCATACCGCGTTCAAAACACTCCTGCAGGCGATTTTGGGAGCAGACCGACTTGCGTTCGTTTTTATGAAATAGCATGGGTTTTGGTTGTCCAGAAAGCAATGGCAAACTAATGAAAGTAAAATTGCCCAGGGATCACGAACAGCCAAAAAATACTGAGGTTGACTGCTACGTCCTGTAAAGGATATGTAACTAACTTTAATTATAATTAGCAGTGGAAAGGCGAAGTCGTCAATGAACATCACAGTAAACGGGGAGATACCAGAAGAAGTAACAAGTTTCTTTTATCTTGGACATGAAATAACAAATGTTGGGAGAAGTGAAACGGAAATCAAAAAGAGAATAGAAATGGCCAAAACTGCTTTCAACATCATGAAATCAGTATTAACATCTAGAGAGATCAATAATATGTTAATAACGCATTAAAAATGAGAATTGTCAAATATTATGTATATTTAACACTACTATATGGCGCTGAAGTCTGGACAATGAACAAGCAATTAGAAAATCGAATAGAGACACCGAAGATGTGGCTATACAGAAGAATATGTCGTATTTGATGGAATGGAAACCAATCGGTTACAGCGGTTCTAGAAAAACTGGGAATGAAAAAAGAAGTGATGAAAGAAATAAAATAGAGGCAAGTAAATATTTTAGCCATGTTAAAAGACACAACACTCGTATAAAAACCTATACTGGATGGTAAGGTTGAATGCAAGCGAGCAAGAGGTAGACAACGATACAAGTGAGAAAATAACATCAAGAGATGGAGGAACAGTAATCTGACAGAATGTACAGTCAGGGCGAGATCCATTGAAGCCAACCTTCATTCTGGAGACTGTGCTTGATTGAATATGATATGATATGACAATTCATTTAATACTTTCAACTTTTCAGCAGCACATCTTCATATACCGAGGTCGTGCAACTTTAGTCCTCACGTTTCTCTACAATTTACGCGTGTAGCCGATGATTTATGATGCAAATCTGACTCTATGTCACGTTGCCAACCGGTGTAGCTCCCCCCCCCCCCTCTCACTCTCTCTCTCTCTCTCTCTCTCTCTTCCTCTCTCGTCTCCTCTCTCTCCTCTCTCTCTCCCCTCTATCTTCCCTCTCTCTCTCTATCTCTCCCCTCTCTCTCTCTCTCTAGGTTTTCACTGCCTCTCTTCTCACCAGTAGTCTTCTTGTCGCAAATCAGTTTGCAGCTATCCCCTTATCATAACATGCCCAATGAATTTGTCTACTTCTAATAATAGTAACCCAATTTCATTGGTGAGGTGATTTCTTTCATGATGACTTCACTACTCTTTTGATCTGTGCAACGTGTTCTTTGCATTCTTCTTATACCCACTTCTTTGTAGTATCTACCTAACTGCTTGGCAATCTATTTATCTTCTGGCAAAGGTATCCTTGCAGAACTCATACAAGCTCTCTTTCTTATCACTGTTAGTTAGTTGCATGTCCTTTTCAGGGCGTCGCAATCAACCCCAGCATTTACTGGCTGTTTGTGATTGTGTAGGCAACAATGCATTTAGTAGTTTGCTATTGCTTTCTGAACCGCTGATGCTAATACCATTGTGAAAATCAATATAAAAGCCATCTGCTTCCAAATTCCCTGTGGCTGACGTCCAACTCAATACGTCTCAATTGAGAAACATCGTTCACTATCTCTAAGCCACAGACGCCAGATCATCGCCGTTGGCAATCGAAAAAGAATCAGCCAGGGAATTGTCAACAGATCGAGAGTCTCTGCGTCATGCCGCGATGACAGCCACGTTCTGCGAAGGGCCTGCTGCATGTTCGTGATTGACACAGACAAGCAAAGCCTCTCACAGAAATATACAGTGGGTAAATAACTAGGACAGGATGAGACCCTGCGGGCTGTTTTCGTTTCTTTGACTTGTAGAGGATAGATAACTTTATTTCACACAGTTACCTACTGTAGTATACATCTTGCAAGCAGCCACATCGCTGTTCGAATTTTCCCCGCACTACCCTCCAGTTAGCAACAGCACCAACAACAACCACCATTAGAATTGAATTCAAATTTTAAAATGATGGAATTAGCGCCTATAGTTTAAGAAGAAAGATGCAATTTACATCATCTTAATTTGAAAAAGAGCGTTGATTCGAAAAGGAACGACACTGTTCTAAGTATAGCCGAAAAAGGAGCTCAGCCATTGGTCACGACCCTGGAATGACGTCAGAGCCCAGTCGAGGAAAAGCAGGAAAACCAACAACTTGAGAGTCTTTAAAAATGGAGCGAAGAACGGAAGGCAAGCATTGTGTGTAAAACGGAAGACCTTCAATAATCGCCTAAAAAGGAGAAAGTCCAATGGAACTGACTGCTTGGTGTCCTCTACTCAACAATCCATCTGAAGTTTACCCAACTCTAATAGAGGAAGAGAGAGAAGTGCCGGCCTACTAAGCAGCCAGTGAACTAGATAAGCCAAAAACTAGTCTGGAGCCTGAAACCTGATGACATTATGCTTGAAGAAGACATTCAACTATGTTGAAGGTAAGCACACTGTAATATTAATGATCTGTGCACTAGGTTAACCCATAGTGAGGGATTTTCATTTTCTAGTTATGCAGCTTCTATGTAAGCATAAGCATTATGCCTGGGTTGTGCAATTTACTCCTTAAGCAGTTAAGCTAAATCAGTAGTGATTAGGAGTTAATGATTAACTTATAATTTAGGAGATTAGAATCCATAGGAACTATCTTACATGTGCATTCACTAAGTAGGAGGAATTAGTGTAATTCTTCCTAGAAACAGTACATGGGCACATTAAATGTTAAATAGTTCCCTATGTGTTATAATAAAATCCTGTGTGTTCTATGGAAGCATTCATGTGGTGATTCAATTGTGACTTCATCGGTGTTAAATAAATGAATTAATTTTTTTAGCTTATTGATTGTGAGTCACCTAATTATGCCTATTCATCATTCATGAAAGTAGGGTTATGATTTATGTTGAATGATTGTAGATTGGATGAGGAGAAGTGGCATACCGAGGATGAGTATGATCAATCAATCAATCACCTGATAGTAGGTAATTTGATGCATACTGCCAATTTTATCAGAGGAGAAGATGATAGTGGTACCCATGCACTAATTGATAATTTAGTGTGCTTCTACGCATGACGCCACTCTGTATTCCATATCACTCATGTTACAATTATATGGTTTTGTTTCATGAATTATGTTTGATGTATGATCATGATGATGAATCTTATGGATGAGTAAGGTAAAGGCATATACCTACATGTTGAAGAGGAGGGAGGATGCTCCCCCTCAAAGCATTTGATTGGGAGGAACTCACCTGAATGTTATACAGGAGATGATGCCATAATGTACTTATATTGTTTATAAGTAAATACTCATTGCATGTAGTGAAGGAATTAAGACACGTAATGTGTGAGGCCTTTTCTCTTAAATGGAAGGATAAATAGGGAAAATAATTATGTACAAAGGGGAATGGTGAACATGGTTATCAAATTCCGAATCGATCAAGGTATTACTTAACCTGGAGACCATGGGTGACAGGCATGGGCGAAGATGACACTGCTTATCTGGTACTCTAAACCTTGAGCACCCAGTAGTGGAGGATTGGGTGAAGAGGAACCAGATATGGGGTTGATAACTGTTGGGAAACACTAAGACCCTCTTCCCTCTTTGTTTAATTTTCCCTGAGGTCAAAATTCTCTTTTATTATTTTCCTTTTTTCTTTGGGGGTTTTATCTTCTTCCATTTCTAATGATCATATAGATGTGTTGATGATATCAGTAGATATATGTTTTGATACTGGAATTTCAGGTAGTGGTTAGATCCATCCAGATCCAGATATGACTCTTGATGGGGGAACCTGGCTGGAGAGATGAAGAAGACTATTCTGAAAGAAAGTACCAGCTAGAGTTTCATCTAACCACTTAGGACAGGTAAACCTGTATCGCCATAAATAAAACAGAGGACCTTTACTTGGACCTGTGATTTGCGAGGCTAATCGACTATCATCCTACCTGGACCAGATCAACACTCACTATGAGAACTTAATATATTTATTTTCACTGAACCTTTTTTTTTTACAAAGGGGTTCCATAGACTCCTTATACTTAATATAACTCAACTGAGATGTATATCATTTAACCCACTGAGGAATTGAGGTTTATGTTGGTGTTTTTTTTTTAAGGTGAATGTTTTGGGCATTAATGTATTTTTATATCTTTGGAATGGATTATTATTTTTTGTAACAGAATGATCTATACCCCAGTTTGTTGTGTTTATTAAATATACAAGCGATTTCATTTCCACTCTTGAGTGTTACAAGAACTTCCTTGCATGTTTACGTTATTGTTGTTATTAATTAATACACCCTAGATATTAATTATTTAGCTGAGAGCAGAGGGGCAAGGACACTCCATAAGAATATTATTACTGTTCGAGGAAATCTTTTCCATGTTCACATTGGGGACTTCCTTGGCTCTCTTTGACTCTATTTATGGACTCCAGCAATTGAGCCAGAGAAGGCTATTACAATTAGAACGGGCCAGGATCACATTGGGAAAGAGGAACTTTAGTTGTCCTCTATCTCGTTGAGATTTTCCCCGACACCTACATAATGTGTTTCGGTCTCTCTCTCCCCCCCCCCCCTTCCACCTTTATTTTCCTAATAGGTCACCCTAGGAAAATCTCATCACGGTGCACGAAAACACAATGAATTAAACATTGTTCATAGAGACCAACATGTCCGATCGATAAGAGCGCTACTTCTTAAACATCCGGTGCGCTGATGCCGAGGTAGCGGATTCAACCCCTACACCGGTCAGTGGGACTAAAATGTTGACTTCTCGTCCTTGACTTGGGGACGTAAATTACAAGTACCTCTGAATTCTGAGTGGTTCGCGTGAATCCGAGGGACACTGGTGATATGGAAAAGTTAATCCACACGCAAAAATCCGTCCGGTGCACTAGAAGTAGTAGCACGTATATGGAATGGGCTTGAGTTCGAAGTGGGCTAACGCACACACATACAAAGAATCCTGATTTCATACATGAATAAGAATGATATAAAATGCCCAAGTAATTGCTGTGTATCTATGTATCAATCCTTACCTTATATGTGGAGGTGGATGTACCAGCAGCACTGGCACTTCCTACGCCATTATTAATAGGAACAATATAGCAGTGTGATGGTGATGTTTTTTGCTTGTCACTTCCGAAGCTAGAAGACGAATGGCGCCTGCGCACTTCTCTGCCCTCACGACCATCAATCTCTAGACTGAGACCTCGCTTTTTGTCAGCCCAAGAACCTCGACCTGGAGATACTCGAGTGTCCTCCACCGCGTTCCCACATCTGGCACAAAATGATCTTGATGCTGACGATTGCCGTCTTGCTGTAAGTACATTGTTATACACGTTGAAATACGAGATGACAATGCTAGATAGTATGTGTGCTCTATAGGTATTGGGAGGGGTAGGAGTGTATACAAGATAGTCGCTAACAGTGAGCGCACGCCACATTACAGGCAAGAGGGTCGACTTTATTGCGCCAGGTGAGGAGGTCAGCATGGCAGAATGGATAAGAACGCGCGTTCTTAAACATCCGGTGTGCTGATGCCGAGTTAAGGCGTTCAACCCCTGCGCCGGACAGTTAGGCTAAAATGTTGACTTCGGGATGTAAATTACAAGTACCTCTGACATCAGAGTGGGTTCACCTGTTGGCGAAGCACACTGGTAATTGGGAAAGCTAATCCACAGGCAAAATTCAGTCCAGTGCTACTAGAAGTAGTGTGTATGTATGGACTACGCTTGAGTTCAAAGCGAGCGAGCGCAAAAAGCAAACTTGTGCCAGGTGTTTAATCTCACACGGCTCGGTCTCCCCGCTCAGCTGCTTGCCTAAAGCTCCGCCCAGACCACACACTTGTCCCGCGGTGACCGGCCCTGATCCCACTTGGCTCCTCTGCTTCTGTCTAGCTGGCGTATGACAGCAAGACTGTGCATGTGCACGGCAGCGACACAACATAGCAATAATGCAGTCCTACTTCAGTAGTGTACACAGCTGCTGGTGATTGGGGCACAGGATATATTTATTCGACAAACACTTTGAAGACAAGTGCTGGTCTGTCACTTGTACAGTACAGACCTGATAAGGCGAACTCACCTGGGACCCAAGAAATAATTCTTCTTATCAGAAATCCTCTTATGAGAGTTCAAGCATTATAGTAATGCATTTACAATGTACAATACAATAGTGTTCTTCACAACAGAAATTCGCCACATCCGAGATCGTCTTAAGTGGTTTGCACTGTATCAGGCTTCACGGTGAACCAGGGACAATGGTCTTAAAGTTGTTGGTTGCCCTTCTTGTTTGTTCCAGTAATAGGACTACAGAGAACATTACGCCCCAACCATTGAAAGTTTCGCAAGCTTCAAAAGGTGTTTAAATCTATGACCCAATAAATATTGGTAAGTAAAATACTATTACAGCAATATACAGTGGCTAAAAAAGTCATTAACCACATGACAATATGCAGCCTCCTGCCGCATGTATGTTTGATGAACGGCAGAAATGTACATTTAGGCGTATCTGAATTCCATTTAGTGTATATGCGCGTATGCGTGCGTGTAATGAAAAAAAATAAAATCAATTGCCTGAAATAATTAAGTTCGCCATAATTCCCAGTTATAACCCAGGAAGGTGTATACTTGTGGTGTGTGTGTGTGTGTGTGTGTGTGTGTGTGTGTGTGTGTGTGTGTGTGTGTGTGTTTATTTGTATCTTTGTGGGTGTGTGCGCGTGTAATGTTGCATATCATTTGCAGGACGTTGCGATCACCCCCAGGTTGATCTTCTATTCAATTGTACGTTCAGTAGTTTGCCATAGCTTTCTTGAACGAGAAGTCCACATCACACCTAAATGACCGGTGTATGGAATTAACCCACTACGCCGCGATCAGTGCACGGGAAGTTTAAGCTCGAAAATATCTCGGCCATGATAACCTGTTAGCTATGGGGTACTGTACAGAAACCTTGACCGAGAAAAGAACACATCCATTGTTCTCCCCATCCTGACCAGTATTGTGAGCTCCATCCATCCATCCATTGGCACCTTGCCGTCTTGACAGACGATAGTTTGTGCTTTAAAAGGGCATAATAACTTTTAATTATGGCGGTAGCGAGTGTGACTGATAAGGCCAATTTGCGCTGTAAATGTCCTTTCACAGTGGGTGCATGTGAACACGTGGTCATTTCCACCATCATGCACCATCTTACGTCTCAAACGCTTGGTGTGTGACTTTTCTGCAATAATTTTCTCCTTTGACTTTATTCCATTTCTGATATTTGCCCTCCATGCAACACGTTCAGCGGCTACTTGCTCCCAATGTGCATTATCAATGCCTGTATCAATCATGTCCCGCTTACACACATCTTTGTATCGTAGTAGAGGCAGACCCTGAGATCTCTTACCCATCTGTAATTCACCAAAAAAGATATCCTTTGGTATTCTACCATCATCCATCCTCCTAAGATGTCCTATCCATCTAAGTCTACGAAGACTGAGCATGGAATAAACTGTCACACAACCTGATCTTTCCAATACTTCAGTATTTGTGATTTTGTCTTGCCACTTAATACCAAGAATTCTTCGCAGACACCGCATATGAAAGCTGTTTAAATTGTTCTCTTGGTGTGAGTAAGTTGTCCAGGTTTCACTGCCATAGAGAAGAGTACTAAGGACACAGGCTTGATAGACAAGGACTTTTGTTTTGGCAGTAAGCTTCCTGTTCTCCCAGACTATTTATGATTGTATTTATGATTGACTAATATGATTGTGAGCTACTAACATTCAAACTGTGGGTCAGCCCACGTGTGACTAATGCATACGTTTAGTTGTTATATTGCCTGCTTGTGAGCCGAGTCAAGTATATCAGCGGTAAGGGTTGGAATGTGTGGATCCATGCTCTCTAGTGCAGCTTTTATGGAATGTTTCACTCACCACGCGATGTCTGACAGCGAGCCAATTAACCACCAAACCATATACATGTAGCCAGCTTGGCTAAATCTCTGCCATTAATAACCGTGCACCACACATACACACACACACTCGCGCACACACATACACACATGCGCGCGCACACATACACACAAATATATATATATATATATATATATATATACATATATATATATATATATATATATATATATATATATATATATATATATATATATATATATATAGAGAGAGAGAGAGAGAGAGAGAGAGAGAGAGAGAGAGAGAGAGAGAGAGAGAGAGAGAGAGAGAGAGAGAGATGACAACAGGAATATTGAAACGGTGGAGATGCAGGGTTTGACAGAGTGAGAAGATGCTGAACAGTTGGACATTGTCACTTGGAGGAACAACGGTACTCGAAATGATTGTCAGCATACGAGAATGAAGGCTGTGGACACATATGATAAACAATGCAACAAGGCATTTACAGTTAGCATAAGAAGAAAAACTACAAGACAACTGACAATATTTTAAGACGATAGATTACCGTTGGGTCGTTTGAAGACGATCTGTTCTTAGAAAGGACAACAAACCGTGGATGTAAGGTGAGGATAAGTTTGGTTCGCTTATGAAGAGGTCACGTTTTCGTGCTGAAAGACTTTTGCCGCTTTACCTTTGTGAACCGATGAAATGCTGCAGAAAGGATATTCCCAGGGTATGCGTGTCTGCGGAAGAAATCTAACATTTGATGTGCGCTTTCCACGAAGTCATCGTCTTAATGGCAAATTCGACGTAAGCGAAGAAGCTGGACGTATGAAATTTAGCCTTTACAGCTTTCTGGGTGAGAGGGACTGCAGAGGAAATAACCTTGGGAATCCGTCTGTTTATAATAGGCAAATTTAGTGAGATTTATATTTGTGATGGTGGCAGTGAGATCCAGGATATTGACAGAGGTAGTGGGCACTTTTGAAGTAAACTGAATAGAGGGGTGAAAGTTGGAAACAAAGTTTATGAATCGGTAAAGCTGTTCCTTATTCAAGTCAGTGAGACTGATGTCTTCATCGATATAGCGTCCGTAGCATTGCGAGACAGGGCCGTGGTATCTGTGATTAAATTCCCCAGTTGCCCAATTGCCAGACAAGCATGATCTGGTTCAATTTTCGTGCTTCTAGTAGCATGACTAATTCCGTATACCCGCATTCGAAACACAGCTTCGCGCAATTTGGCAGCAGACAGCATTGTGTTGATTTCGCTTTTGTATGGGTGCCTGTCGTTCAGAAAGCAGTGGCAACCTACTGAACGTAAACTTGCCAATAGTTCACGGCGGCAGAAATTCTGGTGTTGACTGCGATGTCCTGTAAAACAGATATGAAAAAAATGGCATGACTGTTGTTCAACGTAACCACAACTGAACTTGAATGAAAACTGTAAGGTTATAGGCCTTCAGAGTGGATGTGGGGGTATAAACAGCACACGCTTATATTTCTTCTGCATTCATCCGGGGAGTTTTTTTCGGACGTTATCGCTTTGTGCCTGTTTACACCAGAGCTGCGTTCTTGCGCCGTTAGACCGACACATCCGACTTCTGCGGGCATTTGTTGACTAGGTTAACCTTCCCGGGGACACGGATATAATTGAACAAGTTAGTTACATATCCTTTACAAGACGACTTTTAAAGGATGTGCAACTATATTTGTTGGTATCCAATGTGGAAAATCTGGCGAAGCCGTCTATAGGAACTATGCACGTTCTCTGGGATAGTGTGACCTGTCCATGCGAGAACGTACAGGTGCTGCTGGCTGTGTTATGTAGAACGACCATCCAACCAAAGAAAGAGAATCAGAACAAACTACGGTGTGCAGAATAACACACTTCAAAATGTGAGGGTCCTAACACTTTACATATCCATGTACAGATGCTCCAACCATTAGCATGAAACAGGACAACATATGGAGTCAGGATTGGCAATCCTGACTCTCAGCCATAAGCAGATAGAAAGGATGGAAAGGATACAGAATGAAGCTATGCGCATTATTCTTGGATGTACAAGAGATACAGCATGCAGGGCGATGCGCTACCTTCTTGATTCTCCAACCATTGAAGAGAGAATACAAGTTTGCAGGGCACGCGCCTACCTCAGAATTAACGCAAACACACAACATCCACTGCATAGTGAAATTAGGAAGGTGAAGGGCAGCAGGTTAAAAAGAGGACGGTCGTGGATGGGTCAAGCCGAAGACATTCTTCAACAGGTGTGTTCACTTGAGGACTTAGAACCTGGCGAGGAGTGGGTGCAAGTGCCAACAGACTTCTGCACATCCTTTTCAGTTTGCATCCAACTAGATAGAAAATGCAGACAAGAAAATCCGGCTGCTGTTGAGGCTGAAGTACAAGCGTTGATTTTCGAGAATTCGCTAGACGGTGACGCGGTCATCTACACAGATGGGTCGGTCGTCCGACATGTGAGAAGCTCATGGGACTTTACAGCTCGGGCCGGAGGGAGAATTGTGAAGGAGGACTCTGGTGCTTTCACTGAAACCACAAGTAGCCTGACCATGGAAGTCATGGCAGTAAGTAAAGCAATAACATGCTCGAGACACAGACATTCACTAGGGCTTGTTTCCTTAGCGACTCAATGAACATGATCAAGAGGATAGAGGAGGGGTCGATCCGAAGAGAATGGTTGCTGCCTCTGAAACGGTCTCGGCTGGCAAAGATTAGTTTCATCTTCGTGCCAGGTCATGCGGGAGTACAAGGAAATGAGCGGGCCGACAAGCTCGCAGGTGAGGCTACTGTGGAGGGCGGACGCGCCATGGACCAGGCTGACATTCTGAATGCTCTACGAGAAGTGAGACTTTTGCGAGAACCAAGTGATGACTGTGAATCTACAACAATGGCCAGACTGCGGGAGCAGCAAATTAAAATTCCCAGTCCCTGGTGGGGAGCATCTCATTTAATTCATATAAGTAGTCATATAAGCTCTCCCGTTCCCGACTATCTGTATGTCTGTCTATCTGTCTGTCACGGCCCGGCTTCACCCAGTCCCTGGTGGGGAGCATCTCATTTAATTCGTATAAGTAGTCATATAAGCTCTCCCGTTCCCGACTATCTGTCTGTCTGTCTATCTGTCTGTCTGTCTGTCTGTCTGACCCGGCTTCACCCAGTCCCTGGTGGGGAGCATCTCATTTAATTCATATACGTAGTCATATAACCTCTCCCGTTCCCGACTATCTGTCTGTCTATCTGTCTGTCTGTCTGTCTGACCCGGCTTCACCCAGTCCCTGGTGGGGAGCATCTCATTTAATTCATATACGTAGTCATATAGCTCTCCCGTTCCCGACTGTCTGTTTATCTGTCTGTCTGTCTGACCCGGCCCGGCTTCACCCAGTCCCTGGTGGGGAGCATGTCATTTAATTCATATAAGTAGTCAAATAAGCTTCCGTTCCCGACTATCTGTCTGTCTGTCTATCTATCTGACCCGGCGTGGTTTCGTCCCAGCTCCTGGCGCACAGTAACTTAAAAGAATGTCCTTCCACACACCATTCATTATTTTTAATGAAAACTGTTTTTAATCACCGACATGACAGTTGATAAGTTCTGTAAGCAGAAAAAGATGGGTTACAATGTTATGCATTATGCATTATTTTTATGCAAACTTTGAAAATGCCTTAAAGATTATATCATTATTTATTATAACTCATATGCCTGAAAATAACTATAGACAAAGAGTTTAACAATAGTGCAAGTAAGTCCAACAATATGACTATAAAGTATATAGAAATGTTATTAAAAGTTATGTCCCTTGAAATAACTTTTCTAGAGTGAAGTCCCCCTGCTATATAGAACTGTCTATCTGTTTCATAGAAAAATGAAAAAGTAAATGTTATTAAATAAGTAGAAGATTTTACACTATGAAACTATTATAGTCGGTTGCACAGGAATGAAAGGAAGACGTGTAGAAAATTTCATCTCAATCGGATGTACCGTTATCGAACGCATCCAATACATAGCTAACCACAAACAAAGCCACATACACTCTGTTTTATATATATAGATTCGCGAGCCATACAAAATTATCAACTTAAAAATTAGCCTATCATATTTGGTCAAACGTGTAATTTAATCACCCCTAACTCACCCCTGGTAGAAGAGAAAGGTCGATCAGCACGAAGTTGGACATAGGGCATTGCCATCTCAGTGGCGAAGAAGTTACAAGCCCGATTCGTAATCATGCATAACGCGTTCGAAACACAGCTGCGGGTGATTTGCATGCAGGCCGCCTTGCGTTGATTTCCATGCAAAGGTATGAATGCCGGTAGTTTAGAAAGCAACTCAGAAACTATTGAACGTAAAGTTGCCAAGAAACCATAAACACCCAAACCAATTCTGGGGTTGGCTTAAAGGATATGCAACTAATTAAACTAAATGTGATGGCTGAAAATGCTTCTCTTTGGTGAGCAGTGTGATTTTGGCTGGTATTGATGATGTGGCTGTTAGATTTATTGATGATTGCGTATAAAGCTAATAAAAAGTATCATGTCTCGGAAACTGAAATACTGTAGCCATATAAACTTAACATTGGCTAGGAAATAACAGTGATGGAGGATGTGGTACCTGCTAGAAGTGGCAGAGGTCGACCAACACGATGATGGACACAGGACATGGCAGTCATGTTTGGCATAGGAGGACATGAAGCTGCACCAGGCAGGAGAAATGGCCAGAGATCGAGAGACTTTTCGACGCACTGTGATGAGAGCGACGTTCTGCAAAGGACATTACATAAGAAGAAGGAGATTTGCTGAATTTCGAATCCCGCCTGCTGGCCTTGATAGGGCCAGACCAGATGATTTCGCGTGCCTTATACGCCCGCAGGCCGGATGTCCCTGCCCCTGCATTAGAATAAGTATGTTGTCTTTACCAAACACCTAATGCAAGGCAGCGATACATCTTTCAATATGGCATATTTCTATTGTGCCATTTCGTTCTTTCATTGAACCAACCACAATAAGAGTTAATCATCGACTCCTCGCATTCATTGCGCTGAAATATTGATCGTTGGTGTTCTACACATATCAACATTGTTGAAGTACAGCTTTTGTGAAATGTAGAATATTGATTGTCATTACCCGTGATTGACATGTTTACGTTTCTGTGCTATATCTCTTTACATAAGGCATTGCAAGGAATATATTGATTAGTTTCAAGGTTGTGCCAAAATGTTGAAGGAAAATACTCATAGGCACGCGCCTACACACATTTATATACATATATGTTGGTCAGTGGGTGTGCACATGTGGGTGTGCACATGTGGGTGGGTGTGTGTGTTTGTCATTATAAGAACAGATATGTGCGTGTTTCTGTTAGCCCTCACCAAGACTTTTCAAAAGTGTTCTCACTCGCGGCACATTTTCATCACACTTTTTTTTTTTAACAAACGTTTTATAATATTGGCTAAAGGCTTGCGAACGCGGTTCGTGAGCCGGGTACCAGGCGTTCGAAGCTCAGCTGCGACCGATTTGTGCAGCAGACCGTGTCGCGTTGTGTTATAATTTGCTGGTATGGCAGACGGTTGTTCAGAAAGCAATGGCACATTACTGAACGTAATACTTGCTTACTACATCAACAGCAGCTGAAAAATGCTGGTGTTGACTGCAACGTCCCGTAAGGGATACGCAACAATTTTTTTTTTTAAATAACATAAATGTAAGACTTTACACAATAATAACATGAGTAAATGTATGTGCGACCACGTTACTCTATTAAAAAATTAATGTTTACAATTGTTATTTTAAAAACAATATGATTAAATGTGTGTGCGAGATCCTTACTCTATTATAAAATCCGTATACAAAATTATGTGGGGGAAAAAGCAACGAAATGTATAAATGTGTCTAAAATAAATCAGCAAGTATTTCAGCCGTTGGGTTGATAGTTAAGCATGCTGACCAATCCTTCTATCTTGGATTTTGTGCATACTGGCACCTTATCGTCTTGACATACAATAGTTTGTTACAATGTGCTTCAAAAATGGCATAATAACTACGAACCATGGGGGAGACCGGGAATGGAGTTAATCCGTAGCACAAAGCTTGGGCTCAGTTGTAGAGACCATGTGTTACCCATGAAGCATGATCACTCTCTTGGCCTGTCTAATTTACTCCAGAGGAAAGGTATCACCAATTCATATGGAACAAGACAAGCTGCAGAAGCTGCCAGATCAGCAAAGCAATGCTATAACTGTCCACCTTGCTGAGCTTCGATCCTAGATTAGTTGTCAGCCAAGGCTTAGGGCCTGATCTGCCCTGCCATGACATTTAGTCTTTAGTTTTGCATTTCCTCGCACTTGGATAAGGCTGTATCATCTCAATTGGGTGTCGGATTTGGTGAGCGCCGCCCAATATTCGACAATAACAGAAAGCAGGTAATGCCGTCTACTGTCATACGGTAGCTCAGTCATGTCTGACTAACACCTGGCATGTGCTAATCTCTTTAATGTCACGTATATCTGTACTGATAGATCTGCACATGCCTGTCTTCTAATTACTTCTAAACATGCCAGCTAGCCGGCCTATTCCTCGTTCCTCAAGCATTATGCATACTAATACTTTCACGTTTCCTCAAGCATTATGCATTCTAATACTTTCACGTTTCTTCGTGCTATACTATAGATTATGCCCATGCTATTAAAGTCTGGACTCTTTTTTTTTTTTTGTTTAATTCCTTTAATAATTCCTCTGTTCTTTTAATTTTACATAACTTATTCATGTGCTTT
>JACEFZ010015125.1:0-12444 GCA_014155875.1 Cepaea nemoralis
TCCTTTTGGGCTCTCCCTCTTTTCCGCATCCGTTTTAGCTGCAGCATTTGGCTTGAGGCGGTCTTTCAGAATGTTTTCAAACGACTGCTGCAATTTATTTTTCTTTGGCTGTTTAGGAGTGTGACATTTAGTTGTTGTTGTTGTTTTGTTTTTTTTTTCATTATTTACGCCATGAGGACGCCGTGGTGGGTTGATGTGTATGTTTATTTTCGAGATAGTGAGACGATGGTCTGAAAGTCAGAAAAGTCAGAAAGGAGTATAAGTTTGTCTCCTTTGGGAACAGATGTTAATACGTTGTGTAGGTCTTCATAGAACTTTTTTTTGACGTCATCTTCATTTGTCATGGTTGGTGCGTAGACACTCACGATGGTTGCATGTTTCTTTCCTTTCAGCAGGGGTATCTTAATAGTCATAAGCCTGTCATTTATAGCCTTCGGAAATTCAGCTAGTTTGCCAACCAGGTCGACTTAATGGCATATCCTACACCGGATTGGCGTCTTTCCTCGCTTTTCCTTCCACTCCAGAAAAATGTCTAGCCGGCACCTACTTCACAGATTTGGCCTTCTTCTGCAAGTCGTGTCTCGCCCAGGGCTGCAATGTCGATGTTGTACCTGCCCAACTCTCTCGCAATCAGTGATGTTCGTCTATCTGGGCCCGACGCGCGGTCTCTGTCAAGTAGGGTGCGTACATTCCAAGTTCTGATTGCCAAGGGAATATGGTTAGCTCTTTTAGCTTTACCTGTTTTTACTTTGTTTGTATGTCGACCGTAGTATAGGGTACCCACCAACCGCGGCAAGCTGATTAGGTAATGATGGAGCAGACAATGTTTAGGGCACCTTTTCTAGCCCCTTCCTCATGCAATGGAGGTGAGCAGTGCTTTTCTATGGAGGGCTGCTCAGTCACTCAGGGGGCTGCCGAATCCCACTGCTGCTCCGGTCAGTAGAAGACGACCATATGGCCTGAGCCGCCTGTGTGTTGGTCTGCGACTGCGGCTGCCAGCGTACCCACGCCTGCCGCTTCGCCGCTCGCCCATTGCCACAGGGCTTGAAGGTGATATATGAAGTTGGATGAAGAATGACTTGCGCGATGAACTGGAATAAAGTGAGGAAGAATTGTGCAATTCGTCGACCTCACTCTCTCGCCTGAATCCATCTGAGTCCGGTGGCAAGACAAGTCAAGACGACTGGAGACGTATACAGGTGCAGTGGATGACCAGGGCGCTCTACGTGCCTTGCCGTGCTCATTACGTACCACAACGCTTTGCAGGTAAACGCAGTCTTGCCCGTTGAATCAACAGTGATTTTATCAGCGCAGTCTACCGAATCCTGTCTTCACATGCTGGTCAGGATTTCGGCCAAAATATTTTTGTCATACGGCCCTAAGAAACATTATATAAAACTGGCATCAACATATTAACAATACTATATGTGTAGCAGTGTTTATAGACTTTAGAAAAGCATTCGATATGATAGATCATACTATTCTAATTTTTTATTTAAACTAGAAAGAATTAAAGCAAGTTTTAATATTGTGACATTAATAAAATCATTTTTATTATACAGAAAATAAGTAGTATCACACAATAAATCTTTGTCTCGAACCATTATCATTAATATTGGAGTACCTCAGGGGTTTATACTTGGCCCTCAGTTATTTACCATTTATATAAATGATCTTCCCTTATATCTTTCGTCGTCCTGCGATCTATTTGCAGACGACTGCACAGTATATACAAACGCTAATTTGATTGTAATGTGCTAGAATCATCCTTGCAACAGGAATTAACTAGTGTAGTTAACTGGAGGCATGCAAACTGGAGTCATATGTGCAAATTAACATTTCACAAAATATATGTTAATAGCAACCAGGCAAAGACTTCACACCCTAAACTCACGGAGAACTCTTCAGCTGCACATTCGTAGCACGCCTGTGTAACAGAGCACAAAGCACTTGGTCTTATCATTGATCAAAATCTAACCTTTAATTCCAATGTCCATGCTCTCGTAAAATAAAAGTATACCAACTTGCCAAAATTAAACATTTCCTTGACGAAAACACAACAAAAAAGATATTTTACACTTCCCACATACAAACACATATTGATTATTGCTCCACAATCTGAGATGGGTGCTCCAAATCAATAACAAAATTCCTTTATTCACTCCAGAAAATAGCAGTGCGCTTAATTAATGGTGAAAAGCTTACATGAACGTTTTCATTTACTGCCACTCGACAAACGCATACTTTTTAATAAGGCTAAACTAATTCACAAAATCCTATTTCAAAATTCTCCAAGCTACCTTTGGCCATTGTTTAAATATAACGCAAGACAATGCAACATCTAAACATACTTCATGTCTCTAAACCAAGGATATACTCATATAAAACAATCTTAGCGTACTCTGTAGCTCAGCTTTGGAACAATCTTCCACAAGAAACCAAAGACACCACCAATCATTATACATACAGTCGCAACCTGTTTGAACACTATCTCAGTACAGACTGCTCCCCCCCCCCCCCCCCATCCACCAACAACAAGAATAATAATAATGGAAAGTTAACTCAAACGACAACTTTTTTTTTTTTAGCATATCCTTTACAGGACCTTGCTGTCAACACCAGCATCTTTCAGCTGTATGTTGATTTCTTGGCAAGATTACGCTCAGTAGTTTGCCATTGCTTTCTCCGGCTCACATACCCCGTAAGTTACCGATGCGATTCGAACCACTGCTGATTCTCACCATCATTACGTTACCGACGAGAGTATACGAGATTAAGGAGAAAAGTCATAACCTCTAAACCAACTAAACGACAACTAGCTAGTACAAATTCCGATATGTTTGGTATGTTACACCTTCCTTGGGTATTTATAATGGTCATGTTAAAGATTGCTTTAGTAAGTCATGTATTATTGAGTATTTCTCGTGCGTTTTAATGCTTATTGTTCAATTGTTGCCTAAGATTAGTTTCATAATTGATGTTGAATGAAATAATGTATGAGAGGAAATAGAGAAAGAAGGCAGAATGTCAGACGGGCCTAGGTGCCCAATCCTCAACCCTCTGAAAATAAAGTGTGTTCGTTCGTTCGTTCGTTCGTTCATTCGTTCTCTCTCTCTCTCTCTCTCTCTCTCTCTCTCTCTCTCTCTCTCTCTCTCTCTCTCTCTCTCTCGCTCTCTGAGTGTGTGAGAGCGTTAGTGAGTGGGAGAGAGAAAGAGAGAGAGAGTATGTGAGATAGAGAAAAGAGAGAGAGAGAGAGAGAGAGAGAAAGAGAGAGAGAGAGAGAGAGAGAGAGAGAGAGAGAGAGAGAGAGAGAGAGAGAGAGAGAGAGAGAGAGAGAGAATTGAATTGCATCACCAATTTTTTACGCTACACTATGTATGTGTACAATTTTTCTCCATTTCTTACAATTTTTGCGAGAATGCTCACGAATATCGTCAGTGTCTCAATTGTGTGTAAATTGTGGTAGTTTGTTCTTATTAGTTTCAGTGATCATGTGAGGCATCATGTATGTGTCTAGATGTGAGGATGTGTGTGTGTGATGGATGTGTGTGAGTGGGGTGTGGGGAATGTATGTGTGTGGGGAATGTGTGTGGGTTGTTGCGTGATGTGTGGATGGGTGAAGGGATGTGTGGTCGGTGGGTGATGTGTGTGTGGGTGGGGATATTTGGGAGGATGGTTGGAAGTATGTGGGTGTTGGTTAGTTGTGGGTGTGGGTGTGGGTAGGGAATGTGTATTTGGATGGGTGAATGGGTGTGTGGGAGATGTGTGTGGGTTGGGGATGGGTGTGGGGGTGGGTGTGGGGGTGTGTCTGTGAAGGAGATATGTCTGTGTGGGTCTGAGTGTGTGAATGTGGATGGGATAAATGTGAGTGGGTGGAGGATGTATGTGTGAGAGGTGAGGATGTCTGTAGGTGGGGGATATGTGGATGGGTGGGTGAGAGATGTGTGTGTGTGGGTGAGAGATGTGTGGGCGGGGATGTGTATGGGGAATGCATGTGGGGGGATGAGTGTGGGGGAATGCGTTTATGGGCGGGTGTTGTGGGGGAGGTGTGGGATGTGCGGGTGGATGAAGGATTATGTGAGGATGGGGGATGTGTGTTTGGCTGGGTGGTTGGGGTGTGTGTAGGTGGGGGGGGGGGGGGGGTAGATGAGAGATGCATGTGTTGATGGGTGTGTGGGTGTGAGTGGTTGATGGATGAGTACGTGAGTGGGTGGATGTGTGTCAGAGATAGGTGTATGGGTGGGGGATGTGTGTGTAGGTGGGAAGACGGATGTGTGTGGTTGGGTTATATGTGGGTGGTGGGGTGTGTGCGCGGGTGGTTGGTGTGTGGTTTTGGATGAGGAATGTGTTGGTGGGTGATGATGTGTGTATGGGTGGGGAGGTGTGTGTGTGTGTGTGAGTGTATGGGTGGTGAGATGTGTAGTTAAGGGATGTATGATTGGGGATTAGAGATCGGGGGGGGGGGGGGTTGGCGAGTGGGTGGGTGGAAGATATGATGGAGGGTTAGTGTGTGTAGGTTGGGGTGGGAGGGGTTGTGTGTGTGTGGGTGCGGGATGTGTGATGTGGGTGATATGTATGTAAGTGGGGAATGTGTGGGTGGGTGCAGGTGTTGTGTGTGGATAAGTGAGGACATGTGAGTTTGCGGGAATATGTGTGTGTGGGGTAGGAATATGTGGTTGGGGGATGTTTGTTTGGCTGAGTGGTTGGGGGTGTGTGGTTGGGTGGTGGAGGATATGTCTGTGGGTGAGTGTTGGTAGGGTATGGGATGAGTGAAGGATGTGTGCGTGTGGATGGTGAGATGTGTGAAGGTGGGGGATGTGTGGGTGGGTATGGATGGGTGGTTGCATGTATGTGTGCCTGGGTTTGTGGGTGGGTGGGGGATGTGTGGTGGGTGGGAGATGTGTGTGTGTGTGGGTGGAGAGATGGTTGTATGTTGGGTGTGTGTGGGTGGGGGGTGGATGGATGGGGTCATGTATGTGCCTGTGGGTATGTGTGTGGTTGGGTTGTGGATGTGTGTGTGGGAGACACGCGGATGTATAGGGGATGGTTGGGTGGGTGGGGAATTTATCACATAACATGGAAACATGCATTGTTTATGCTTACAACATTCATTTTAAATGAGTTTTTTTCCTATGTGAATGCACTATGCACTGATGAACGAAAGATGAGTAATTGGAAGGGCCGAATGTAAGAAGAAAATCTTTAAGAAAGTAGACAAGTTCCAATGTAAAAATTATAGAGGAATATAATTACTGTCCACAAGCTATAAGATACTATGCGCAGTATTATTAAATAGACTTAAACTATATTCAGAAGACATATTAGGTGACTACCAGGCGTTTAGACAAAACAGATCAACAATAGATCAGATATTTATCTTACGACAAATAGCCGAGAAAAACTAAGAATATAATAGAGATCTCCATAACATTTTTGTGGATTTTAAAAAGGCTTATGATAGTGTCCATATGAATAGTCTAAGGAATGCTATGCAGGAATTTGGAATACCAAGGAAGTTAATCAACATGACCAGACTATGCATGGAAGATACTTATAATATAGTAGCATATAAAGGCAGGAAATCCGACCCTTTCCAAATAACATCTGGCTTGAAACAGGGTGATACACTATCGCCGCTACTCTTCAATCTGGCTCTAGAGAAAGTTGTAAGGAGGGTAAAGGAGGAATGTGATATTGGAGGAACATCCAAGCTGCTTGATTATGCAGGTGATATAGATATTATAGGGGAAAATGAAGAAAAGACATTAGAAATATTGACTCACTTAAAGGAAAAAGCCCAACAGATTATCAACCAAGATAAGACAGAATATATGGTAATTTCAAGAAAAGGAATGGCTAAAAACTCTGGCCATATACAAATAGATATGACCATTAAAAGAACGGAAACATACAAATACCTGGGTACAATCTTCAACTGCTCCAACATCATAATGGAAGAAATACAAACTAGAATCAATTCTGGAAATAAGATATTCTATGCACTACAACATCTACTAAAATCAAATGCGCGGTAACACCAAAATCACAATATACAGAACACTGATCAGACCAGTTGTGCTGTATGGCTCTGAAACCTGGAGTACAACGAAAGGAGACGAAGCCTTGTTACAAACCTTTGAGAACAAAGTCTAAGACGGTATCTTTGGACCCATTAGGGATACACAAAGTGGAGAGTGGAAAAGAAGAAGTAACAAAGATATTTATGATCTGTTTAAGTCCCCGCTAATCACTGGTATCATGAAGGCTAATAGACTACAATGGCTGGGGCATATATAAAGAATGGAAGATAATAGGGAAACAAAACTCGCTTACACTCAGGAAATACATGACCGTAGACCCGAGGTAGACCAAGAAGACGGTGGAGAGATAATACATGTACAGACCTACAAGCACTTGGAATCAACGACTGGCAAGGGAAGGTCAACCAGAGAGACGAATGGAGACGGATTGTATCTGCAGCAAAGAACCTCAATGGCTCGGAACGCTGCAAAAGTAGAAGTTGACATCTTTTTATTGGTCAGTATGTTTTTCATCTTGCAAAAGGCTACATTCGCCATGGCGATACTTGTTCGGATCTCTTCAAAGCATCTCTCATCAGATATGTTTCAATTTATCTCACATAATAAAAGCAATCTCACATTTCTTTACACATTCTCACACAGTAGCTGATTCATCAGGCATATCGGCAACCACTTATCGAATATTCAGTGCATTATCTCAACGATTCACATTTATGTACTCAGTCGCAGACAGTTGTTGTTGCTCGAGTGAAAAATAGGCGCGAATTCTATCGTGTTGTTGTCAAAAGTCCATCAACTTGAAATACGGAGATCAGCATGGCCGAATGGATAAGAACGTTCTCTTTTTAACTTCCGGTGTGTTGATGCTGAGGTAGCGGGTTCAACCCCACCTTTACATCGGTCGGTTGGACTAAAATGATGACTTCTCGTCGTTGACGTAAATTACAAGTACCTCATAAGTCGGAGTGGGTTCGCTTGAAGAACACTGGTAATAGGGAAAGCAATCCACCCGCAAAAATTAGTCACGTGAACCAGAAATAGTAGCACGTGTTTGGACTAGGCTTGAGTTCAGAGCGAGCGAACGACAAAAAAAAAAAAAATTAGAACTATGACTAAGAAATGCGACAAGCAAACGACACAAACAGATTTTTAAAACGAGCGCTTTGGACACTATCGTGATCAAGAGGAAAACGGAACTCAAGAATACTTAGCTTAAATAATAAATAATATTGTATGGGAAGTGGTGTGACAAACTCATACATTAGAAAATAGAATCTGCAAAGTCAAACTAATTATGAACACGTCTTCAGAACACAAAAGTAATTCAGTCAGCCCTTACTCGTAAATATATTATCGGGGTAAACATCGCCTTAAACTTACTATTGGCTGCTTCTAATTACGAAATGTTGTAATCGTAAATATATTATTGGGGTAAACTTCGCCTTAAACTTACTATTGGCTGCTTCTAATTACGAAATGTTGCCTTTTTGTGTGGATGTTCTGTCCATTTATCATTTCTTGCCAGTTACGCTTGTCTTGAAACAAAACATCTAAACTCCGATGACCTGGAGCGACTGTTGTCAGTGTCAATGTCATCGTGTCATTGGTATAGTGAACATCAAAACTGCAGCCTCTGTAGTTTATGCCGGTAAAGCTGACCGCTGTTGTGCCTGGAATTAGCTTAGGGTTGAAAGTCATGTTGTCATCGTGCAATCTGGCACCTCCATATCCAAACAACACGGACTGAAGATACCCGCCTATGCCTGATATGTAGTTTGTTGGGCCGATGCCATTTTCATACTGAGACCAAACCTAATTATAAAATTGGAAATACAAACGCGAGATTAAATATAAATATCACTGGCAAATAGTGTTGTTTATAAACAGTTGTTAAAGCTGAGTGCGTGTCCTTTACTTTACAGGACGTTGCAATGAACCCCAGTGTTTTCTAGCTGTTTGTGACTTTCTAGGTAATTTTACAGTCGGCGGTTTGTCATTGCTTTCTGTAAGTCCGACGCTCAAACGATTGTTAAAATCAATGCCAAGCAGCCTGCTTCCAATTGCCTTCAATTGACTTTGAACTTGGTATGTCAGGATTGTGAATCCATCTCTAAGCCACAAAGACCATAAACAACTGATTAAAGCAAACATCAAATGATGGATTAGAATCAATCGTGGCAATAGCTGGCTGTCAGAGAATAATAAACGTAGGGCAAGATGACGGTATTCTCATAGCAGAAACTGTCATTGGGGTGTGAGTGTTAAGCCTTTACATATTCTAGGTGACCAGATATGACGTGGGGTGACCAGTTCCCTTCCTCATCGTGTTTCCAACCTAGACAAACCCCAGAAAACACTGGGTGTATTCGAGGTCAATCACCATTGGGGGACGTAACATCAAAAACATTAAATAAATAGATGGTACAGTCTTGATTGGAGACAATGAGCAGGATCTGCAACATTTAGTAGAAGCGGTTGTTGTGAACAATTAGGGTTAGAATTAAATTGTAAGAAGTCAAAGATTATGGTCATCAATAAGAAGAAAGAAAACCCACATACGGGTAAATGGTAATATTCTTAAACAATTGAATCTGTGCAACTATCTTGGAATCGTCATAACATCTGATGGGAGGCGCTTTGAAGAGATTAGAACAAAAAACATGAAATAGTGTTGAAGTGCTACAAAGAAAATGCACTTTTGTATGGATGTGAAACGTGGACAATGAGCAGAAAAGCTTAAAAACATCTAATGGAGTGGAAATGTGGTTTCTGGGGAAAATGCAAAGAATACCATAGACAGACAGAAAAACCAATGAACAAGTCCTACAAGAAGCAAACGAAAACCGCAAACTGATTTAAAAAAACTAGTCACAGACAGTCAACATTTTGTGGACACATTGCGAGAGGACATAAACTAAAGAACTTGGTGACAACTAGCAAAACTGAGGGGAAACGAACAAGGGTGGGGCAGAGAAGTAAATATCTAGATGGCTTGACCACATGGCATGGTCGAGGACAAGAACACGGAGCTGATCCACGACGACTCTGGTGATCGTTTAAGATGGCGAAACATGACCGCCCACGCTTACCGTCATGGCACATGATGATGATGATGATGATGATGATGATGATGATGATGATGATGATGATGATGATGATGATGATGATGATGATGATTCTAGGCCACCAAATACAAGTTGGGGTGACTATTTCCCTTCCTTATCGTGTTCCCTTATTAGAAAACTCCCAGAAAATTGTCTGGTACCCATTTTTAAGAGGCTGGGTCGACCCCAGAGCTGTACTGGCCATAAATACAACTCTGCCTCTGGCAGAGATTTAACCGGGGCACCTATCTCAGCAGACAAGAGCACTAACCACTGTGTCACCGCGGCTCCCTGTAAAAGTAGGAAAAGTGGGCCGAAGACCATTCTGTTTGCATTACCTGTGATTCATTAAAACTGACACTGGAAATCCATGGGCTCGGGTGTCGACTATAAGTAGCACAAGCAAACAATACTAGCCAGTACAATCAGCCAGCTGAAATAACAATCTTGAGATTGAGGTTGAGAGGAGTTGAGTTGGTCAAGAACCGACATCACAGTACTCTCCTCTCCTTCAACAGCCAGCCAGATCTCACTAGTTATGGCACCATCTGCAGTCTGAATATTTGTCCGTACCCCACTTTCCCATAGCACTGAACATTGGCTAGAGCCCCAGGCCACTGCTAGCAGCATAGCACAAGGAGGAGGGGGTAGGAGGAGGAGGAGAGGAGGAGGAGGAGGAGGAGGAGGAAGAAGAAGAAGAAGAAGAAGAAGAAGAAGAAGAAGACGAAGAAGAAGAAGAAGAGCAGCAGCAGCAGCATTAGCAGCAGCAGCAGAACTATGTTAATCTTCACATTCGTTGTTTGTGTGCTAACCAGATTTCCTCTTTTAAGTTGCGATAACATGCTGATAATTACTTTCGTTTATATTTAGAATTATTTTAATAATTTTATTTTATTGAAATAAAAGGGATCGTGTATTTTTCAAAAGATACTTTACAATGTTAAGCATAGTTGCAATTAACTAAGCATCTTGCAAACGACGTTAAACAACATGTGATAAATTAATCAACCTAATCTTCTCATGTATTTTCTGATTCCTGCGAATACGTACCAAAAACGGCTGATGTGCATTTCCTAAAGATTTGGCGAAAAGGTCGGCTGCTTTGATTTCATTTCCAAGTTCCAGCCATCCCGTTAGAAACATGCTCCAAGTCACTACAGGAACTTTGTCAACTGGTGTCACCTGAAATCCATACAATGTAGAGAGTTTCGTGACCTGAGGTGTTGCTCACGATGCAAACATAAAATGGTAGAGATAAACGGGAGGAAACAAGTCAACAACTGCACAATCTATGTATCATCATCCTCAAATGCCCTGCTAGCTGGCTGGGCGTTCATGTCTCACCACAGATCGCGATCTGTGGAGTTATGGATCAATGGTATTCTGGATCAACTCTGCTGGTGATATTCCCCCCCCCCCCCCTTGCCTTGCGGGCGGGCGGACGGACGGACGGACAGACAGACAGACATGATAGAGAGGGAGGGAAGACAGTGAGAAAGAGATAGAGAAAGAGAGCGAAAGAAATAAAGAAAGAGACAAATATAGAGAAATAAGGAAGAGAAAGAGAGAGAGAGAGAGAGAGAGAGAGAGAGAGAGAGAGAGAGAGAGAGAAAGTGAGGAGGAATATATAGAGAGAGGTAGAGAGAGATAGAGAAAGAGAGAGAGAGAACTCGAGTTAGAGAAAGAGAGGGAAGAGAGAGGGAGAGAGAGAGAAAGAGACAGAGAATGGGAGAGGGGGATGATAGAAAGAGAAAGAAGAAGAATAGACAGGCAAAAGACAAAATACGTTCCTAATACAAGCACACTACTCACTTTCTCATAAATGTTTAGATCGTTAGCCTGCGTTGATGCATTCATGGGCGTCATGAGGGGAAACCCTAGGAGAACCACATCGGCCTGTTGCACATCTTCATCAACGCTATAGCCTTCGAATTCGGGATGATAGTCCAGTCCGGCATCATAAGGCACGTACAGTTTGCTTGCAACTTCCTTCCAGGTGATGTTTTCTGTCTGGGGGTTAAAAGTAATAAGACACCAGGCTTATTTACTCTTTCGGAAGTCTTATCATAAAACATAAAAATTGTTTAAACAATTTACCCTCAAGTGTATCAAAACTCAAAGATGCAAAAAAAAAAAAAAAACGGCACCATGTATGGTCAAATCATATTTTCTTTAACATTTGATGAAGCTGTGCTTTGAGTTGACAATGTCTTGTTCTGGGCCAGAAAACTGTGGTCTGTGCATTTATGCCAAGATATTTAGCGTTATTGTGCTTTAATGTGTAATTTGCATGCTATTTTCTCCAGTATGTCTTCATAGATTCTCCTTCTTCTTTCGTTCGCCTGAAATATGTTTATAACTGCAATGTTGTCTCTTGTATGAATCTAACAGTCTTTTTTAGTTCACTCAGCGGTCCATAGAGTTTATCTTCCACTGCTACTGGATATGTTGTAATTTGGGCAATCCTGGAGTATGTGCTCTGCTGTCTACGAAGCCAAACCACATATGCACATGGCTGAGTCACGAATCTTGAATGTTGTATACACGTGGTTGCGTAATCTATTGTATCCTTGTCAGCAACCCACTTGCGACAGGCATACAAGGATTCCCTTCTTTTGCACTACACGAAAGTGACACTCGTATTGTTTGCAAAAGAATACATTTTTATTCGGAGCAGATCATACAATAGCTCTACGAGCGGAATACCACAACGGTATTAAACATCTTAGAATGTGATGACGATAAGATGGAATGAGGAGATGATATACATATATAACTACTGAAGCTAAGCTAGACTATTATAATGATAATACTGTCCTTCACAACTACAAAGTATCCCTAGCGGATACACGTCTGATTCCTACGCCTTCCCGGTCTCTGTCTGAGCTGGCTGAGCGTGGCATGCTCAGCCACGAGCAATTCAGCTCAGTGTGCGTTAGTTGGTTTACGTGCTGGGCACTGGGCTGTGTTGACCAGAGTTACTTGGTCCTTACCTCGTGAACTCGGTTTCCCAGTTTCTTGGGTAACACCAGCTCCTCTGCACTGGTTGCCCTCCTTGTTGACACAAGTGTGTCCCGTTATAGCTATTTATAGCGTTTGTGTCTCTTCTGTCTGGTCTCCTTTCCTATTACGTCACTTGCCCTCTAACTAAGCTCTATTTTAGCTCTTCTTAGCTCAGAGCTTCCTCCTAAGTCTTTGACAGGTCTCCTTCTCCCTGTTGTGTTACAAACTGTTAAGTTGTGGGGGTAACACAAGTAATCTTACAAAAATTGGCTGTCTAATTTGTCAAAGACCTTTTT
>JACEFZ010015126.1:0-23324 GCA_014155875.1 Cepaea nemoralis
CCCGTTTTCCTCGGTTTAAAACCCCCACCCCGTAAAAGTAAGTGCCTTTTTTTATCCTTGAACCGGGACCCGGAAACAAACACCGGATCTTTGGGGGGGGCGTTTTGAAGGGGGTGTTGTAACCACTAAAACACGGGGGCCACGGGGTGTGCCGCGTGGTCTTTTTTGGTTAACACCTGTTTTTTCACCCCAGGGGTTTCCGGGGGTTTTTTTGGTTTTTCCCGGGTCCCGTTAAATTGGGTAGGCATACTGACGTGATCAATTGTTGTTTGAGATCCTGGGCCCATAAAAAATTTTGGGGTTTAAACCCAAATGAAATCACATTGGAGAGTTGATATTTAAATAAGCCTGCCACCCAAAAAAGTACTTGAATTCAAGTGCATGATTAATATCTTCATTAAAACCTGACGACCTTACCTAGGGCTTTTTTTGGGGGGTAGGACTTGTTTTAAACTCACCCTGAATATTTTTTTTCTAAGATTTATTTTAGGGGTGGTTGTTTTTTCCGGGGAACCCGGCACAAGATAAGAAAGTCAAATAAAGAACGATTCCCACGTCTTAGGCGCAATGGGCGTGTGGTGTTTTACCCTTTTTGGTTTTGTTTGTCCATCAAAAATATGTTTACCATTCTTTTCCATCCAGGGGGGTTTTGAAGGTGTGGGCCGGGGGTTTTCTAAAGGGGCTGATAAGGCCTTTTTTTCTCGAAATGTTCTTTGACAATGTGGCAAAGAATTTTGACGTCTCTGGAGGGGGTTTCCCCCTGCATTGGGGTTTTTCCCTTTTCCTGATTTTTTCTTCCAGTTTCTTGCAGCCCCGGGGTTGCCTCACATATGACTGCACCTTTGTGCAATGATGCAGGGCCCAACGAATTTCGGTCTCTGGCTGCAGCCCCCCCGGGTTTGTCATGATAAATTTCCCAAAAAGATTCGTAAATTTTCCAGAGTGTCTTTTAAAAACTTTTTCCTCTGGCCCCCTTTGGGAGCGTTTACCACAACGCAGTTCCTGTAAAAAATTTCGTTTGGGAGTCTGTGATCTGGCATGCGAGGCAAGTGACCCGCCCAGCGAAAACTAATTCTTCATCAGTAGATTTTGGATACTGGGGAAAGGATCTCTTTCCCCGGACCTTTTTAGTGCCCGGAACTTGTCTTGCCATTTAATCTTCAGGAGCTTCCTTAGGCGACTGTGGGGGAAGTGGTTTTTTTTTTTCCCACGTGTCGTTTATAAAAAGTCCAGGTTTCACAAGCATATAGCGGGGGGATAATACAACTGCTTGTAGATTTTTAGCTTTGTTGCAGGGCCTTTTTTCCATTTCTTTCCCAATCCCTTCTTGAAACAGTCTCCCAAAGGCTGCACTGGCCTTGGAGATTCTTGCATTCACTTCATCATGATTTGGCAGCTTGGAAAAGGGTGCTCCCAAAGATGGGTTTAAATTCACCCTTCACCCATTTTTTGGATAAAAATAAGGGGGTTCATCCAGTGTGGATTGGTTATTTTTTTTTGGCCGTTTTTATTCCCAAGAAAATTTCCAATTAGCCAAATTATGCTGGATATATCTGGGAGTTTATGCAAATTCTGGACTATCCGCCTCGATTAAGATTCGAACTCATAACCACCGTGTCGGCAGAAAGCGTCTGACCACTATACCATGACGGCTCCCACATACTAATGTATTGTTATAATTATGACTTTGGGACATATGCTATTTCACATGATAATACTTAAGCCTTGCCAGCCATCACCAATGCCGTGTATCCTTTCCAGAAGAATTTGGTAATTATGAGCATTCTGTTTCGAGAGGCTGAGACTATCTTTTAGCCATGCTGGTGTGACGATAAGTATCCAGTGTTTGTAAAGTCTCATTACACTTTGAATGTAGAGCAAATTTGACCAAAAAATTCCTTCTTCCGTTGATAACACCATTCTGTTTGGAGTGCAAAGAATTACTCCAGCAGACGACAGCCATTCGCTGAATATTGCTTCACGATGAACCATGGAGCCCATTTTGTGATGCCATTATGTACTTCATTTTACCAATTTGCTCTACATACAAAGTGTAGTGCGACTTTACAAACACCAGGTATAATCCACTGCTGGTCAATTTGGTGGTCAATCTTCAAGGTAACAGTCTTCCTTCAGCAAGGCAAGTGTGTCATTTATAGGTAACAGGTTCGAACCACAGTGTCATTATCTGAACATCGCTTTGTTGTGTAGTATCTTCTTCCGTTTCGAAGTACTTGCCTTTTTTTTTATTTATTCTACATAATGTTTGTATTGATGCGAATGCTGGTCAATGAGTGATGAAGTGGTGAAGAACCTTGAGGCAGGGGAGATGTGCGTCTTAGGTAGAATGCAGAGAATATCGTGGACAGATAAGACAACAATTTACCGAGAGCTGCGGGTGTTACAAGATCACTCATCAAAACCACAAAGGAAAGGCATAACATTTATGGCGGATATAAACAAAATAGGTGGATTAGAGAAATATCCTTATGTGGAAAAATGCTAAGCAAGAGAGGCATTGGAAGACAGAGAATGGTGTATGCGGAAAGTTTAACTTATTAAGTCCCGTGGGATGATTAATCGTATTAAGCAACTTCCTGTATCTGCCAAGAACTTATACGTCGCTGGAATGTTGTCATTGCGTTATAATACAACATGTCTGCTACTATACTAACAACTTGTAAGTCATAGCTGTGAAACACCTCTACTTCCCATTTTATCCTGTCAATTTTTGTTTTGGTCCAAACCTACTGTTTGTTTGGCCCAGATGCGCAAGAATTAATAAAATAAGCAACACCAACGTCAAGAAAATATCAAATGACGGAGAAAATTGGCGAGGCATGATCGCCAATGCCCGCTTCAAACCAGGCACCATAAGAATCAGCAGCAGCAGATGGGAATCGTTGTATAATTTTCAATTATATTAAAGTCGAAAAGCCACTGTAGCATTTAGAAATAATGGCCCAAAGCCTGAAACAAAATCAAAGTTCGTTAATTAAATATATCATTGCATAGTAACCTCCTTGATGTTCAACGATTTTCCGCATGTTCTGCTAACAATCTCAGTCATATTTTACATAATGTTACCAGCTGAAAGCAAGTCGATCTAATACAGTGGTTCTCAACCGGTGGGGAAATTCCCCCTCCCCCCGGGGGGGGGGGGGGGGGGGGGGAGGGAGATTTTAGGGTTTCCAAAGGGGGGGGGGGGGGGTGATGAAGGTTATTTCAAGATCGCATTAATACAACAACAAGAACCGATTACTTGATATTGTTTTTCCCTCTATACTTTACGGTTCTGTACTCCTCGCCCTTCTGATATTCGTCTTATAACGTAAGTGGACCCACAAATCACGTTTCATGTAGACGTCTGAACTTGTTCTAGTATGTGTTATTAAAGTTAGCTTCCATTTTTATGATACTATGTAGAGGCAGGGTGGGGAGAGGGGGGAATTTATAGGGAGGAAATACGAAAGGGGATGAATGGCATTCTCAATATATGGTGAAGGGGGGCATGGGCCAAAACAGGTTGAGAACCACTGATCTAATACCATAGCCCACTTTCAGCTGTTTAATTTATCAAAGGAAAACAGTCGGGGATGATGTTTGCACGTGACGAAGCGTGTTTCAGCAGTAGTCTACATATGCCAGGACACAGAAATAGCAGTGGCAGATTTTGTGCCATAGTTAATTTCTCTAAGTCTTTCTGGATAAATGTAGCCAGACACTCTCAACAAGTCAGCGAGCCAGACCTGACCAAGACTATACTCGCCCACCAAATAATGAACGCGGAAACAAGTCGCCTCACTAGAGTTTCCCGATAGTAAGGGTCGAGAGGAAAAGTTCAACTCCGTCACACACATGTCCTGGTTGGTACATGTCGAATGTGTCGAACGGAAATAGCAAACACTTCAGGTTAGCTATAGATGGAAACGTCCAGTCGTGCTCTAACCAGGAAGATAATGAAAGAGGCACATGAGGGGCTTCCATAAGAAACAAAGTTGACAAATATCATCATCATCATCATCATCATCATCATCATCATCATCATCTTCCACTTCTGCCGTCAAGCGTCATGGGGAGGAATAATTTGCGCTCCAGCGCCCGGCGGGCGGCACTGGATAGTGTCATTCCGTGTGGTTGTACAATGTCTTTGATGTCGTCAATCCATTCTCTTCTTGGACGTCCTCTTGGTCATGTCGCAGATGAGCTTAGATGTAAGGTCAGTGATGGTAGTTGTTGGTGTTGCATTCTAACGACATGGCCAAACCACTTGATCTTCTGCTTTTCAGTAAATATGGCATAAGGTGTTGATCCCACAGTCTGTCTGAGAACAGAATTTCTTACTCTGTCTCGGATTGTTAGGTTGGCAGCTCTCCTCAGGAATTTCATTTTACAGGTGTTGATTTTGCGAAAGTGTGATTTGGATAAAGTGCAGGTTTGAGATTGGTAGAATAGGGTTGGTGTGAATATGCTGTTTATTATCTGTCGTTTTGCTGACATGGGTATATTTGGATGGTTCAGTAAGGGTGATAGTTGATAAGTAAGTGCACTAGTTTTTTGACATCTGATTTCGATTTCTCTGTCCAATCTGCCATCTTCTGTGATCATACTTCCAGGATAATTTAATTCTTTAACTTGTTTCAGAGTTGTGATATTTATCTGTATACTTAGTGGGCCCAGCGATCTGCTAACTTGCATTACTTCGGTCTTGGCTGTGTTTATACTCATATTGTTTCTGCTGCAGGTTGAACGCAGATTATTAATATGATGTTGTAGTCTGCCCTCATCGCTGTAAACCAGGCACTGATCGTCTGCAAATAGAAGTTCATTTATTTCCTGTGGATCAGTTGTTTCATCTGGAGTAAAGAGTTCTAATTTTCTGAATTTGTTCTGTCAAGACTTGCTTCTTTGGATATTCTGTCCATGTAGACATTAAATAGCAGAAGAGAGAACACACATCTCTGTCTCACTCAGTAGATTTATGTCAATGTATATAAATCTACTTCAAGACGATTTGTTGACATATATCTTTTTTTTTTTTTTTTGCATATCCTTTACAGGACATCGCTGTCAACACCAGCATCTTTCAGCTGTATGTTGATTTCTTGGCAAGATTACGCTCAGTAGTTTGCCATTGCTTTCTGAGCGGCCGGCTCACACACCGATGCGATTCGAACCACCGCTGATTCAAACCGTCATCACGTTACCGACGAGAGTATACGATATTACGGAGAAAAGTCATAACCTCTAAGCCACGAAGCCGGCTTGACATATATCAATGTATATAAATCTACATGGGGACGATGTGTTGACATATATTAATATATATGAATCTACACAGGGATGAATTGTTGACAAAAATCAGTGTGTTTAAATCTACATCGTGACGATTTGTTGACAAATAACAATGTATATAAATCTACATCAGGATGATAAGTTGACAAATATCAATGTATATACATTTACATCGGGACCATTTGTCCACAAATATGAATGTATATAACTCTACATCGGGACTGTTTTTTGACAAATATCAATGTATATAAATCTACATCGGGACAGTGACGTGGTAAACGGGTCAATGTAAAGGCAACCCACTTGCAGATATTGTCACTGGGTTGTGAATTGTTATGCCTGCACATATTCAAGGCCATGACATACGAGTTGCGTGTGGTCAGTTTCCTGCCTTGTCGTCTTTCATATCCAGGCAATTCCTAGAAAATTGCCTCATACACATTTGTATGTGCCCAGTTTGACCCGCTTAAATCCCACACAATACGCCTGCCTCTTTTGGGAAGTGAACCGGACCATATGTTGGCAGTTTATATACATATACTGTCTGAGTAAACACTGGTGATTTAATATGGCATAGATAGTAATTCACATACAATACAGGGCGTCTCCGAGGCGAAGTGAGTACGCCGCCTGTCTCACGATTCGAAAGTTGTGGGTTCAATTCCGGACTACGTCGTTCTCAGAGACTCTAGGGGATCGTCGCTGTAGCTACGGAGTTCGTGCTTTGTGCGATGCTTTAGGCAGGGCGCCCTGCGGAAAGAGACCGAGCCATGTGGAATAAAACCTGGTGCAATTAAGTCGACCCTTTTGCCTTTTAAACTCTTCTAACCCATGCAAAGATTCTTGATCAGGAGAGATATATTGCCATTCTTCGATTCATGATCAATCGTAACAGGAAAGAATTAAATCGAAAAACAGGTTTATGGGAGGAGAGAGAGAGAGAGAGAGAGAGAGAGAGAGAGAGAGACACACAGAGAGAGAGAGGCAGAGAGAGAGAGAGAGAGAGAGAGAGAGAGAGAGAGAGAGAGAGAGAGAGAGAGAGAGAGAGAGAGAGAGAGAGAGAGAGCAAATGATAAGCAAAATTGTTACAATTCAAATCTTGGTTTTAATTGACCCGGGCTACCAGGTTGATCGAGCCTAAACTGAGTACTAGGGAATGTCTTGGGAAAGTACAGGCGGCTGCCGTGCTACTGACCAACTATTGCCGATTGGTCTATAAAAAGATATCTACAACATATACCCGATTTAATAGGGAACTGAGCTGATAATGGCATTAGCACTTACGGGCGAGGCTAGTCGTCTGCTAAGCGAGGAAAAGATCAGCTACCTATTTCTGTGTGCATACAGACATAAAATGTAATGGCCTTAATACATCCCTGATAAAAATGCAGGAAACTGCGTCGGGACAAATTGTAAACAAAACTTTTACCTATGGCCAGTGCGCCTTATGTTGTGTAGAAGTTACTTTTACTTTCACTTGACTTTCCAGGAATAAGCAAGTGTTTATTTCCTATCTGTGATCTCATTTTGTTTCCTGTTCTCGTGAAGACACGTAAGAATGACTTACCGAATGACTCACACGGTTTACACCGTTTGGTTTTCATTTTAATGTCATACTGATTTCTTTATAAAACGATTCTTTCTGACGATTATACAAGCTGTAGAGTTGTTTATCGCTATAGTGTGTTTTGTTGTTGTTGTTGTTGTTGTTGCCTCAATATAAAATTCAATATCTCAGTAACCAACTGAGGGAAAATGATGAGATCTAGCATATAACCTTATAATTATGTCCACCCAACAAAAAAAATTTTGTTCTGGAGATTGCACAGCAGATTTCAATGTTTGTTTATATGCGGTATATATTTTATTGGCCCCGTATTCATTCCATCATTTTAAGAGTATTACCGCTTCAACAAGACACAACCCGCTGTTTTTGAAATTTGTCTTCGCGGTTTTGGCTTTTGGCAGACGGAGGGAATTTATATGGGGTAGTTCAGAAGTGTCGTCAAACTGTGGGTTCTTTCATGAAACGTGATTATATAAATAAACTAGCTGGCTCGGCCCGGCTCCTGGCGGGGATCTATCTATCTATCTATCTATCTATCTATCTATCTATCTATCTATCTATCTATCTATCTATCTATCTATCTATCTATCTATCTATCTATCTATCTATCTATCTATCTATCTATCTGTCTATCTGTCTATCTGTCTATCTGTCTCTCTGTCTGTCTGTCTGTCTGTCTGTCTGCCGGCCGGTCGGCCGGCCGGCCGACCCACCCACCCACCCACCCACCCACCGACTGACCGACCGACAGACCCACCCACCCACCCAGTCAGCCAGCCAGCCAGCCAGCCATCCACCCACCCACCCAACCATCCACCTACCTTTCTGCCTACCTACCTACCTACCTACCTACCTTTCTGTCTGTCTGTCTGTCTGTCTGTCTGTCTGTCTGTCTGTCTGTCTGTCTGTCTGTCTGTCTGTCTGTCCGCGCTATTAAATATTGATAAAAGTTACTGGAAAAAAACGTCAGGACCATGTGTTGAAAGAGGAAGAGGACTATTGGAGAAAGGATGGATTGAATTTTATGCAACCGAGAGCAATCATCAACCTACTGGAATCGTCCGACACAGATTAAGGTCTGAGCAGATCGCAGACCTTAATCTACGTACACACTTACTGGGATATTTTGCTCCAACTATTCAGACGAATTGCAGGCCCTAAACATTACAGCATCAGCATCAGCTGAAGAAACAAGAAGGAAATGAAAAATAAGGTAAGAAATATATTCCTTCTACTTTCCTGTTAATTTACAAATTATTTACCCCGTGCCTCTGTAAATTCTCTGTCTTTACTAATATTACACATTGCACCCCTCTCGGGATTCTCCGTGGTGAAGTGGTCAAGCCGTCTGACTCGGGCTCCGAAGGTTGTATGTTCGATTCCGGGCCGCGTCCTTCATTTCACGAGTGCATTTTTTTTCGGAGACTCCCGAGGGTCGTCGCTGGAACTACGGAGTTCGTGCTTTGTGCGACGCTTTCCGCGCTGCGGAAAGAAACTGAGCCATATGGGATAAAAACCCGGTGCAATGCAGCCGACCCTGTCGATTTTAAGCTAGTTCTTTCATTGCACCCACTCCCATACGAATCCGGATACGCCTTTGTGTGTCATCAGAATTGACAGGTCTCCCATTACCGCAAAAATAACTTTGTTAACGAGAAATCATTAGTTGTTCAGCAAAACATCAAAGGAATGTCGCCGCTTTCAATGATTTAAGTTGTTTTTGGACCTATCAAAGACATATTCCTTGGGTGGGGGTAAATATAAGACGGCTGGAAAAATTTCATAACGATGCAACAGACAGTTTTCAAAATAATTGATCGTGAATGAAGGCAAACAAATGTGGACATACTACCTCATCCTGTAGAAACTGGCTACATCATCCTGTAGGCATTGGCTACCTCATCCTGTAGAAACTGGCTACATCATCCTGTAGAAATTGACTACCTCGTCCTGTAGAAACTAGCTACCTTATCCCGTAGACATTGGTTACCTCATCCTGTAGACATTGGCTACCTCATCCTGTAGACATTGACTACCTCATCCTGTAGAAACTGGCTACATCATCCTGTAGACATTGACTACCTCATCCTGTAGAAAGTGGCTACATCATACTGTAGACATTGACTTCTTCATCATGTAGAAACTGGCTATATCATACTGTAGACATTGACTACCTCATTCTGTAGGAAATAGCTACATCATCCATTTGACATTGACTACCTCATCCTGTAGAAATTGGCTACATCATTCTTTAGACATTGACTAGCTCAACCTGTAGAAATTGGCTACATCATTATTTAGACATTGACTACCTAATTCTGAAAGAAACTGGTTACATCATCCTGTAGACATTGACTACCTCATCCTATAGAAACTGGCCTACATCATACTGTAGACATTGACTACCTCATTCTGTAGAAACTGGCTACCTCATTCTGTAGAAACTGGCTACCTCATCCTGTAGGAACTGGCTACCTCATTCTTAGAAACTGGCTACCTCATTCTGTTGAAACTGGCTACCTCATTCTGTAGACATGCACTACCTCATTCTGTATAAACTGGCTACCTAATTCTGTAGAAACTGGCTACCTCATTCTGTAGTAACTGGCTACCTCATGCTGTAGAAACTGGCTACCTCATGCTATAGAAACTGGCTACCTCATGCTGTAGAAATTGGCTACCTCATGCTGTAGAAACTGGCTACCTCATGCTGTAGAAACTGGCTACCTCATGCTGTAGAAACTGGCTACATCATCCTGTAGAAACTGGCTACCTCATGCTGTAGAAACTGGCTACCTCATGCTGTAGAAACTGCCTACCTCATCTGTAGAAATTGGCTACATCATTATTTAGACATTGACTACCTAATTCTGAAAGAAACTGGTTACATCATCCTGTAGACATTGACTACCTCATCCTATAGAAACTGGCTACATCATACTGTAGACATTGACTACCTCATTCTGTAGAAACTGGCTACCTTATTCTGTAGAAACTGGCTACCTCATCCTGTAGGAACTGGCTACCTCATTCTGTAGAAACTGGCTACCTCATTCTGTAGAACTGGCTACCTCATTCTGTAGACATGCACTACCTCATTCTGTATAAACTGGCTACCTAATTCTGTAGAAACTGGCTACCTCATTCTGTAGAAACTGGCTACCTCATGCTGTAGAAAATGGCTACCTCATGCTGTAGAAACTGGCTACCTCATGCTGTAGAAACTGGCTACCTCATGCTGTAGAAACTGGCTACCTCTTTCTGTAGAAACTAGCTACCTCACCCTGTAGAAACTGGCTACCTCAACCTGTATAAACTAGCTACCTCATGATGTAGAAATTAGCTACCTCATCCTGTAGAAACTGGCTACCTCAACCTGTATAAACTAGCTACCTCATGATGTAGAAATTAGCTACCTCATCCTGTAGAAACTGGCTACCTCATCCTGTAGAAACAGTTTCCTGTAGGTGCTAACTAGGTCATGGCATGTGTTGACAGAATTAAACACGGATACACTGCGCATGACGTCATGTTAACAAAAATGTAAAGAACCCGTTAACCGCCTTTAGGCGTCCGGGGTACACGATATTATAGCCATTTCGTTATAAAATGTTTTGCATATCCTTTACAGGACATAGCTGTCAACATCAGCATCTTTCAGCTGTATGTTAATTTCTTGGCAAGATTACGCTCAGTAGTTTGCCATTGCTTTCTGAGCGACCGGCTCACATACCCCGTAAGTTACCGACGCGGAGAGATCCGCTTGCAATTCTCGCGCAATGTCACGTTACTTCAGAGAGTATGCGAGATTACGGAGAAAGTCGTGTAACCTCTAGACCAGGGAGCCGGCCATTTCGTTATTGGCCAATCAATACTGGGTGGGTCATGGGGGTCTTTACTTCCTAGAATCTTTCCGGGCATGTGGACCTGGGAGAGCGTTGGTGTAACAGTTAGAACGTTACACTGACAATGGCATGAGCGTCGTGGGGAGAGGGTAAGTTATCAGCTGTGGTTGTTGGCTACGGAAAGGACAGCCTGGCCCTATCTCCCTCCCCGCACTGTGGCCTACACAAAATATGATGCCCCCCCCCCAACACTTCACATACCCATGGCAGGTTCCTGCCACGGGACTTGTTATGTGTGTATGTGTGTGTGTTCCCTCCCCCTCCAACTTCCCCCGAGATCAATTTTGTAAAATTTATGGGGATTCGAACACGTAACCACTGGGAGGACAGGCAAGCCCGTTAGTTATAGCGCCACACCGGCTCTATGACGTCATGAGTGACCAGAAGTGACATATCTATGCCCGTTAATGTATAACGTTAGTTGCAGGACGTCACAAAGTATTTTTTTTTTTTTGGCAAGTTTACGTTCAGTAGTTTACCATTGCTTTCTGGGCTATCGACATTCATATCATTGTGTGAGAACCAGCGCAAGGCAGTCTGCTCCCAAATCACCCTCCCCTCCCCAGCTATATTTTGAATGCGGTATGCGGGATTGCCAATTGTGCTCGTAACCCCTTGGCCACATGGCCAGCATCGTTGTAAAACGCAGTTTAACATCACAGTTAACTGATTAATTGCCATGGGATAATAAATCATCTTATTCAAACTTCTTGTAACTGTCATGGGCATATAAATCAAACTATAGTTACAATATCAATACAGTTGTTTGTCCAATGCAACCTCTTTTACTTTGATATTACAACAACGTGCCTTCTACCATATGAACAACTTTAAAGTCAAACCTGTGACACACACCTACTTACCATTTTCCACATCCCATTTTTGTTTCTCCTTCTTGTTTGGCACTGCATTTGTTACAAGTATTTATTTAAATCATTAGCCCCATTGCTTTAGAATGCCCTTATTGAAGCCTAGTCTGGTCCTCGGAAACTTTTCCTCTCTTAAGCCCTGTTTAATTCATTCACGAGGTTAGGACTGGTCCTTCTGATATACAAAGGGTGTAAATACACCCAGTAAGTCTTCAAAGACTAAAACAGCTGAATAAATTATGGAGTGGGACAGACAGAACTACAAAAATTAGATTTTTAAGAGCATGCATCTTTCCCATTGCAACGTACGCCTGTGAGACATGGACACTTACTAAACAAGCTGAGCAGCGCATAAACGCCTTTGAATATAAATGTTATAGCCGAGTTCTAAGAATATCTTGGGTAAAGAAAAAATAAATGCATCCAAACTTCAAGAATTGAATATTGAGGAGAGTTGGCTATTAAAGACGATAAAACAAAGAAAATTGAAGTATTTTGGTCACTTGAAACGTCACGAAAGTTTGGAGAGAACAATAATGGAAGGCCTGGGAAGAGAAGAAGAGGAAGGCCAAAAAGAAGATGGGTGCAGGATGTGGCGGATGATCTCCAGATGGGTGTATCAGACGCGGGACATCTTGCTCATGATCGAGAGGTTTTCCGGAAGGTTGTTATGGGAGCGAGGTTCTGCAAAGGACATGCTACTGAATGAATGAACGTTAGTTCTTATCTAAAATATTGGGTTCAATCAACATTTGCTGTTAATTGTTGCAATCATCATAAAATGTAGTAGCATTTCTTCTTGCAGGGATTAATACGGTTTGAAAGTATCACTCAAAGCAAGAGAGGATAGCCTGAGCCTTCATCTGGAGTCGACTAGTTGTGCACGAGAGCACCTATTTCAAAGAGCTGTTTACATATAAATATATCATTAGTGACATTAGTAACTCAAAATGACCGAACTAAACCTAACTAGCCATTACTAATGCCAATAGAGGCCTCAGTATCTGTTTCATCATCACCATTCTCGCGGCAAACGTTCTACTTGATTTTCTCGACAGTTCGAAAAGGTGGATTTATCTACACGCCGAAAAGTCTCATCATGATATCCATGGCCATTGGAGACATATTTCTGGCTCTGTTCCCACTGATTGTCATGGCAAGAGTCTTCTTTGAAGAGTCAGATTTTAGTTTGTCCTGCAGTACTGCTATAGCTTCAACCGTGTATCTGAAATGCTTCATACACTTCGTATATGGTTTTGGACTGATTACAATGGCAGTGGAGCTTGTACACCGATACAAAACACAGCAGAGGCAGATAAAGTCGACCGTCAATATTGTCAAGTCTTTCGTTTACAGCGCCGTGCCATGGCTTCTTGGGCTCATTGTTATACTCCCCCTGAGTGTGGGTAGCTTTGACGAATCTGAGCTGAATATCACACAGACAGCAGACTATGCGTTTATGGCACCGAATTTACTGTGGTGCTTTAAAGACATCACGGCTGTGAAAGTGTTATCTTTATTCGGCATCTCCGTGTTACTGCCTGCTCCGCTAGCTGTTATTGTATGCTTCATCATCATGTGTATCAGATTATTACCCGCGTATTACTCGGCTCCAGCTGTTGTTACTTACCCAGGATCAGTGCAATCAGTGGTCATGAACACACAAAACAGCAACATTGGAAATGCTGCAACTATTTCCCAGTATCCGGTGAGCAATGGATCAGAAGTGCAGCATTATCCTATTGACAACCCTCCAGGAGCACAACATCATCCTAGCAATTATGTCTCAGCTACTTCACAGTATCCAAAAGCACTCTCTGACGACACATGTGAACCCAATTTAGGAACTTCAACATCCACAACTTCACAATATCCAGCTGAGCAGTACTACCCACCGGCATACTCCGTTCAACAGTGCCCACCGCCCCAATATCTACCACCACAATATCAACAGTATCCACCATCCTCTTTCCCTGTACAACTGTACACCCCACAGTCCAACGTGGTCATTGCAGCTCCAGCTGATGTAGTTCAAGCCCAGAATCCAGCGGTACCAGCTCTTCCAGATCCAGGCAAAGAGAAGAATGTACTTCTTGTGGTTTCCTTCGTTAATTTTCTATGCGTGGCTTCCCTCTGCTATCGACACAATGATTTTCTTGCCAATAGACTTTGTTTATGATGAGCTTGCCATTGTTGAAGCCTCCTTTTTCTGGCTCTCTGTCTTCAGATCGCTAATAACCCCGCTTATGTTTATTGGATTTAACTCATTATATACTAAATAAGTCTACATACATTGATTAAATGTCACATGTCACTAAAATAATGTCAATTTTATTGATAAGAGAGAGAGATAAATGTTGTCCTACAATCCCCAAAAGTTGTTGCTTTTTACCACCACATCGTAGTTGTTTTATATGACATTTTTCAGTGTTAGTTATTGTGATAACTCTGGGAGACCCGGTCCGATAGGTATTACCCTAACTAACTGTCACCCAAGAAAATAGTTATGTTTTTTTTAAAAACAAATTGTTGTCTGGAGCGAAAAGCTTTCATTGATGGCATTGAAAGCTGAAGCAACATTTCACTTGGAATGTATACTCATAATATATACCTTTTAGAATAGTTTTACAGTGAATCAATAAGGTGAAAAATACCAACATTATACAATCTCTGAAGAAGGAATTAGAGACTAGAGGACGCACTAATTAACATTCAGCTATCAACCGGGATTCGAACCTATCACTTTCGAAGGACGACGGCGCCTCACCGTAGAAACAAGTGTACTTCGACGCATGACAAGCTAGTCACCCTTAGGTACAGTCGCTTCTCTTGAATAGAGCTACAGAAGATCTGATATAACTGCAACGTTTGTTGATCATCAAGATGTACTGGAGTATCAGTAACATGCAATATCTGCTCTTTTTTCAAAGGGTATGAGTACCGACCGTTCAGAAAGCAAGCACAAACTACTGAATGTAAACTTGCCAAGAAATTACAAACAGCCAACAATGACATACAAAAACGGTTTACTGCAATGTCCTTCAAAGGATGCACAACTCGCTCTCTTTATCACTCTCTCCCCTCTCTCCCTCTCTCTCCCCCCTCTCTCTCTACCTCTCTCCTTCTCTCCCTCTCTCTCCCTTTCTCTCCCTCTCTCTCTCGCTCTCTCCCTCTCTTTCCATCTCTCTCCCTCTCTCTCCCTCTCCCCTCTCCCATCTCTTCCCTCCATCTCTCTCCCTCTCTCCCTCTCTCCTCTCTCCCCTCCCTCTCTCTCTCTCCCCTCTCTCCCACCTCTTTCCCTCTCGCTCACTCTCTCCTCTCTGTCTCCCCTCTCCCCCCTCTATCCCTCTCTCTCCCTCTCTCTTCCTCTCTTCCTCACCCCTCTATCTCCCTCTCTCTCCCTCTCTCTCTCGTTCTCTCTCCCTCTCCCCTCTCTCTTCCTCTCTCCCTCTCCCCTGTCTCTCTCCTCTCCCTCTCTCCCTCTCCCCTCTCTCACTCCCTCTCCTTCTCTCCCTCTCCCCTCTCTCCCTCTCCCTGTCTCTCCCTCTCTCCCTCTTCCCTCTCTCTCCCTCTCTCTCTCTCTCTCTCTCTCTCTCTCTCTCTCTCTCTCTCTCTCTCTTCAAGTTTGCATAATTAATAAGTTATAATAAATTCTCCCTAAGCAGTTTCCTGCCACGCGTCTCTGATGTGATAGCGCTGTGACATCGTGTAGACCTTAGAGCGAATGAGGAACAGGTAGCCAGGCTTTCGATAATTTTGACAAGTGACTAGCCCAAACGTCTAACCCGTGTCCGACCATCCTCCTGACATACTGACCTAAATATTTCTTTAAGTTAACGATGAAACAGGCCAAGCGTCATCAGTATGTTTGGTAATATACCAGAGTTGAGTTAGAATGAATAAATTGCCTGGTTTCAATTGATTTTTGGTAAGACTTAACCACTGCGTCACATAGTTTTATTGGGTCTTGATTCGTATCCATGGTCACACCTTTACCTACACACAGCTAAATGATACGGTGTTATGCGTGAATTTATTTTTATCTGCCAATGAAATAAGCAGCTACAAGATAATGCCATTACAGCCAACGGACTTTGTGCACTCAGGTACTGCAGTGTTTGGCTGGATGCATCAAGAACTGCATTTAAACTTTCGAAGGTAAAACACAGTATGTCTTCACAGTAATATGCATTACTTCGTTCTTGTTCTGTTAGACTGGATTACTTATAATAAGTAACCTATTTATAAATGTAGTAATACTTTATAATACTCTACCGCCACCATGGATTGTAGTTAATATGCCTTTTTTAAAGCACAATGTAACACAGTATTGTCTGTCAAGGCGACAAGGTGCTGGTAAAAATAGCTCATTCATATGTATTATTAGATTTCTGTTCCACGTAATTAATAATCCTGAAATAAGACACTATTAAATGACGCAGCGTCTCGCAGAGACTTCTATTATCTTGTTTGGCATATAAACGCTAAAAATTACCAAATAATTAATACTCACTTTTTCCATTATTAAAAAAAAATAATACCAGACTTTTCCACTGGCGTTTTGTCTGTTGTCATGCTTGAGAGTATTAACCAACATGCGCACACACGCATATGCACGCGCACACTCACAATCAAACACACATGTTTATTTACGTGTAAATGTATATACACTTACTAATACTACAGCTGCTGCACTTGCTGATGCTGTGCTACTACTATCATCACTATCAAAACCATAACCACACTACCCTACTATATATATATATATTTATATTTATATATATATATATATATATATATATATATATATATATATATATATATATATATATATATATAGTTTTTTAAAGTACTGAAGTCAATGAAACGAGGGCACCAACAAAACACATATGGTTTAAAAGACAAAAATGGGAATATGATAAATACCAATGAAGAAATGTGCAACACATGGAAAGAATATTTTATTGAATTACTAAATTGTGAAGCTCCAAGTAACATTTTCCCACAGGAAGAGGTTCTAACATGCGAACCACAAATTGAAGAACCTACATTTGAAGAAATCCTATATGTAATCACACGACTTAAAAACAATAAGGCAACTGGGACTGATGGAATTGCTGCTGAATTTATAAAGGCAGGTGGCCATGCATTACATCTAAAGCTATACGAACTAATAATAAAAATCTGGAGGACAGAAGAATTACCCCATGACTGGAAAGAGTCATTATTGATACCTATCTTTAAGAAAGGAGACAAGTTCCAATGTGGAAATTATAGAGGAATATCACTACTGTCCACAAGCTATAAGATACTATCCGCAGTATTACTAAATAGACTAAAACCATATTCAGAAGACATATTAGGTGACTACCAGGCGGGTTTTAGACAAAACAGATCAACAATAGATCAGATATTTATCTTACGACAAATAGCCGAGAAACATTGGGAATATAAAAGAGATCTCCATAACATTTTTGTGGATTTTAAAAAGGCTTATGATAGTGTCCATAGGAATAGTCTATGGAATGTTATGCAGGAATTTGGAATACCAAGGAAGTTAATTAACATGACCAAACTATGCATGGAAGATACTTATAATATAGTAACATATAAAGGCAGGAAATCAGACCCCTTCCAAATAACATCTGGCTTGAAACAGGGTGATGCACTATCGCCGCTACTCTTCAATCTGGCTCTAGAGAAAGTTGTAAGGAAGGTAAAGGAGGAATGTGATATTGGAGGAACATCCAAGCTGCTTGGTTATGCAGATGATATAGATATTATAGGGCAAAGTGAACAAAAGACATTAGAAATATTGACTCACTTAAAGGAAAAAGCCCAACAGATGGGGCTGGTTATCAACCAAGATAAGACAGAATATATGGTAATTTCAAGAGACGGAATGGCTAAAAACTCTGGCCACATACAAATAGATAATATGACCATTAAAAGAACGGAAACATACAAATACCTGGGTACAATCTTCAACTGCTCCAACATCATAAGGGAAGAAATACAAACTAGAATCAACTCTGGAAATAAGATATACTATGCACTACAACATCTACTAAAATCAAAGGCGCTATCTCGTAACACCAAAATCACAATATACAAAACACTGATCAGACCAGTTGTGCTGTATGGCTCTGAAACCTGGAGTACAACGAAAGGAGACGAAGCCTTGTTACAAACCTTTGAGAACAAAATTTTAAGACGCATCTTTGGACCCATTAGGGATACACAAAGTGGAGAGTGGAAAAGAAGAAGTAACAAAGACATTTATGATTTGTTTAAGTCCCCGCTAATCACTGGTATCATGAAGGCTAATAGACTACAATGGCTGGGGCATATAGAAAGAATGGAAGATAATAGGGAAACAAAACTCGCTTACACTCAGGAAATAAATGACCGTAGACCCCGAGGTAGACCAAGAAGGCGGTGGAGAGATAATATACATACAGACCTACAAGCACTTGGAATCAACGACTGGCAAGAGAAGGTCCACCAGAGAGACGAATGGAGACAGATTGTATTTGCAGCAAAGAACCTCAATGGCTCGGAATGCTGAAGAAGAAGAAGAAGAAGAAGATATATATATATACTAGCTGACCCGGCCCGGCTTCGCCCAGGCCCTGGAGGGGATCTATCTATCTATCAGTCTGTCTGTCTGCTTGTTTGTCTGTCTGGCTGGCTGACCCGGCCCGGCTTCACCCAGTCCCTGGTGGGGAGCATCTCATTTAATTCATATAAGTAGTCATATAAGCTCTCCCGTTCCCGACTATCTGTCTGTCTGTCTATCTGTCTGTCTGTCTGTCTGACCGGGCCCGGCTTCACCCAGTCCCTGGTGGGGAGCATCTCATTTAATTCATATACGTAGTCATATAAGCTCTCCCGTTCCCGACTCTCTGTTTGTCTGTCTATCTGTCTGTCTGTCTGTCCCGGCTTCACCCAGTCCCTGGTGGGGAGCATCTAATTTAATTCATATACGTAGTCATATAAGCTCTCCCGTTCCCGACTGTCTGTCTGTCTATCTGTCTGTCTGACCCGGCCCGGCTTCACCCAGTCCCTGGTGGGGAGCATCTAATTTAATTCATATAAGTAGTCATATAAGCTCTCCCGTTCCCGACTGTCTGTCTGTCTATCTATCTGACCCGGCGTGGTTTCGCCCAGCTCCTGGCGCACAGTAACTTAAAAGAATGTCCTTCCACACACCATTCAATGAAAACTGTAGAAAAAGATGGGTTACAATGTTATGCATTATGCATTATTTTTATGAAAACTTTGAAAATGCCTTAAAGATTATATCATTATTTATTATAACTCATATGCCTGAAAATAACTATAGACAAAGAGTTTAACAATAGTGCAAGTAAGTCCAACAATATGACTATAAAGTATATAGAAATGTTATTAAAAGTTATGCCCCTTGAAATAACTTTTCTAGAGTGAAGTCCCCCTGCTATATAGACATTATATAATGAAAATGGAAAAGTAAATGTTATTAAATAAGTAGAAGATTTTACACTATGAAACTATTATAGTCGGTTGCACAGGAATGAAAGGAAGACGTGTAGAAAATTTCATCTCAATCGGATGTACCGTTATCGAACGCATCCAATACAAAAATCCCCACAACACACAAACAAACATACACTCTGTTTTATATATATATATATATATATATATATATATATATATATATATATATATATATATATATATATATATATATATATATATATACTAGCTGACCAGGCCCGGCTTCGCCCAGGCCCAGGCGGGGATCTATCTATCTATCTATCTATCTATCTATCTATATATCTATCTGTCTGTCTGTCTGTCTGCTTGTTTGTCAGTCTGTCTGACCCGGCCCGGCTTCGCCCAGCTCCTGGTGGGGAGCATCTCATTTAATTTATATAAGTAGTCATATAAGCTCCCGTTCCCGACTATCTGTCTCTCTGTCTATCTGTCTGTCTGACCCGGCCGGCTTCGCCCAGCTCCTGGTGGGGAGCATCTCATTTAATTCATATAAGTAGTCATATAAGCTCCCGTTCCCGACTATCTGTCTGTCTATCTGTCTGTCTGACCCGGCCCGGCTTCACCCAGTCCCTGGTGGGGAGCGTCTAATTTAATTCATATAAGTAGTCATATAAGCTCCCGTTCCGGACTGTCTGTCTGTCTGTCGACCCGGCTGTCTGTCTGTCTGTCTGTCTGTCTGTCTGTCTAACCCGGCCCGGCTTCACCCAGTCCTTGGTGGGGAGCATCTAACTTAATTCATATAAGTAGTCATATAAGTTCCCGTTCCCGACTGTCTGTCTGTCTGTCTGTCTGTCTGTCTGTCTGTCGACCCGGCTGTCTGTCTGTCTGTCTGACCCGGCCCGGCTTCACCCAGTCCTTGGTGGGGAGCATCTAACTTAATTTATAATAGAAGTCATATAAGTTCCCGTTCCGACTGTCTGTCTATCTATCTGTCTATCTATCTGTCTGTCTGCCTGCCTGCCCGTCCGTCTCTCAATCCGTCTATCCCACCCTCTCTATCTATCGGGTCAGATCTATCTATGTATCTATTTATTTATATAGCTATCTATAGCCAGGGGACTTAACCTAAGATATATCAATGCAACTAAAAGTTATGTCCCTTTATGGAATATTTCTTATGTTAAGTCATGTAATTACAAAATGAAATTTTAGTAAATAAGTAGCCGATTTTACACTAAGAAACTATTACAGTCGGTTGCACAGGAATGAAAGGAAGACGTGTAGAAAATTTCATCTCAGTCGGATGTACCGTTATCGAACGCATCCAATACATCCCCAACCACACACATACAGTCTCTTTTATATATATATATATATATATATATATATATATATATATATATATATATATATATATATATATATATATATATATATATATATATATATATATATATATATATATATATAGATGCCGTGATGTAAACCTGAAAATAAAGATTACAACGATTTCATAGACAAGTCTCCAGTATTGTTTATTTTGAACACCTGGTCTGCAGCAGGCATTGCTAGCTCTATGTTATTTAGCTGATTAAGCTCTGTGCGATGATTAATAGTCTTATGTCACTTCCCGTATATGCCATGGGTTTATGTGTCGCCAAAATATTTCCACTGCGTTATATTACAATATGACTGATATCATATTAACTGTGACACACCTCTACTTCCCATTTTCCGCCAAACTTTTGTCTTGGGTTCAACCATACTGTTTTTTTTTTCCTCAGGGGATGGGGGTACAGAATCTGTTAAAATTGTAATAAATAAAATAATATTTATAATAGTATTCATTGTCCATCTGTTGAAGCATTCCTTTTATACAACTGGCTCTCATTTGTCTTCTTTCTTGTCTGCGTTCGTCTTCCTCTAAGAGAGGGACACACTGGCCGTCTATTCCTCGGTGCACTCAAGTCTTCATAACGTGAGGGTCCTAACGCTTCACATACAAACAATGTGAGGGTCCTAACACTTCATATACCCACAATGTGAGGGTCCTAACACTTCATATACCCACAATGTGAGGTCCTAACACTTCATATACCCACAATGTGAGGTCCTAACACTTCATATACCCACAATGTGAGGTCATAACACTTCATATACCCACAATGAGAGGTCCTAACACTTCATATACCCACAATGTGAGGGTCCTAACACTTCATATACCCACAATGTGAGGTCCTAACACTTCACGTGCGTATAACCGGTTCCTGCTGTAAGTTCTTTGCAGTACGTTGCTCTCATAACTATCCCTGACACATCCTCTCCATCTTTCACCAGATCCCGTGTCTTGTGTATTTAATTGTCCATGACGTCTTTAAAAGCCTGTGTGTGGTGATCCCTGTATGGATGTATCCGTGTATGAATGTATCCGTGTATGGATGTATGCGTATATGGATGTATGGATGTATGGATGTATGCGTAAATGGAAATATGCGTCAAAGGATGTATGGATGTGTGTATGTATGTATGTATGTATGTATGTATGTATGTATGTATGTATGTATGTATGTATGTATGTATGTATGTATGTATGTATGTATGTATGTATGTATCGTGTATGTATGTATGTATGTATGTATGCTGTATGTATGTATGTATGTATGTATGTATGTATGTAGTATGTATGTATGTATGTATGTATGTATGTATGTATGTATGTATGTATGTGTGTATGTAGTGTATGTATGTATGTATGTATGTATGTATGTATGTATGTATGTATGTATGTATGTATGTATGTATGTATGTATGTATGTATGTATGTATGTATGTATGTATGTATGTATGTATGTATGTATGTATGTATGTATGTATGTATGTATGTATGTATGTATGTATGTATGTATGTATGTATGTATGTATGTATGTATGTATGTATGTATGTATGTATGTATGTATGTATGTATGTATGTATGTATGTATGTATGTATGTATGTATGTATGTATGTATGTATGTATGTATGTATGTATGTATGTATGTATGTATGTATGTATGTATGTATGATGTATGTATGTATGTATGTATGTATGTATGTATGTATGTATGTATGTATGTATGTATGTATGTATGTATGTATGTATGTATGTATGTATGTATGTATGTATGTATGTATGTATGTATGTATGTATGTATGTATGTATGTATGTATGTATGTATGTATGTAGTAGTATGTATGTATGTATGTATGTATGTATGTATGTATGTATGTATGTATGTATGTATGTATGTATGTATGTATGTATGTATGTATGTATGTATGTATGTATGTATGTATGTATGTATGATGTATGTATGTATGTATGTATGTATGTATGTATGTATGTATGTATGTATGTATGTATGTATGTATGTATGTATGTATGTATGTATGTATGTATGTATGTATGTATGTATGTATGTATGTATGTATGTATGTATGTATGTATGTATGTATGTATGTATGTATGTTATGTATGTATGTATGTATGTATGTATGTATGTATGTATGTATGTATGTATGTATGTATGTATGTTTGGGTTGGGGTTTGTTGGGGGTTGGGGGTTGGGGAGTATGTTGTATTATTATTTTGTTGTTTTGTTGTTTATGTTGTATGATGATATGGTGATGTTGGTGTGTAGGGTGGGTGGGTTTGTGTTTGGTGGTGGGTCGTTTGGTCTTTCGTCGTGAAAGTAGTTTAATAATAAAGTGTTTTGTGTGTGGGATGTGTGTGGTGTGTGTGGTGTGTGTGGTGTGTGGGGTGGGTGGGTTGTGTTGTGTGTGTGTGTGATTTTAAAGTACCCAGTAAAGGATTTCTGAAAATAAGTTATTTGGGTTGGATTGTTTGGGTGTGGGTTTGTTGTTGTGTGTTTTGGTGGTGGTGTTTTGAAAACAAAAAAGGGTATTCTAATGAACCTTATTTGGGAAGTAAGCCGTTTTGGGGAAAGCCCAAGCCCCTTTGGGGGAAAAACATATGAATGGCTTTTTGGAAAATGTGGGTTAATAAATGAAAAAAGGGGGAAAATGGGGAAAGAATACCATTTACAGACAGAAAAACCATTAAAGTCCTTCAAGAAACAAATGAAGATCTTAAACTAATTAGAGTCATTAGCGTGGACGGCTAAATTTTGTGGGATGTTATGACAAGAAATGACATGGAGAACTTGGTGAC
>JACEFZ010015127.1:0-22324 GCA_014155875.1 Cepaea nemoralis
CCCCTTCCGAGTTTTTTTGGGGGGGCCTTCCCAAAAAAAATTTGGAAACGTGGATGGGCCTTTAGGTTCATCCAAAATGCGATCGGCGTTGCCAGTAGTGGGTTGTGCTCAATATTTAAATTTCAAATCCCGAAGCAACACATAATCAATTGATTATTGCTCACTGGATTTAGGAGGCCTGGTGTTCCTTGCCAGTGAGAAGTCCTGATCGTTCGAATCCCATCGATTGACGGACGTCGGTCGCGGCGATTGGGCAATCTTGAGCATAGCCTACGATGGGTAGCGTTGTGATGTTCTGTTGTGATAATTTGGTGTGTCCAGTGTGTGCCGCGTGGTTACACACCCGCTTCATACGCGTGATCCGGGACTGTTTCCGGATCCGGTCAGGGATATGCACTACTGACGAGCTCAAATGAGGGCGAAACTCGAGTATAGTGCTTCCATATTGACGTGGATAGGCCTTAGGTTCATACCAGAATGCGATCGGCGTTGCCAGTAGTGGGTTGTGCTCAATATTTAAATTTCAAATCCCGAAACAACCACATAATCAATTGATTATTGCTCACTGGATTTAGGAGGCCTGGTGTTCCTTGCCAGTGAGAAGTCCTGATCGTTCGGGTCCCATCGATTGACGGACGTCGGTCGCGGCGATTGGCAATCTTGAGCATAGCCTACGATGGGTAGCGTTGTGATGTTCTGTTGTGATAATTTGGTGTGTCCAGTGTGTGCCGCGTGGTTACACACCCGCTTCACACGCGTGATCCGGGACTGTTTCCGGATCCGGTCAGGGATATGCACTACTGACGAGCTCAAATGAGGGCGAAACTCGAGTATAGTGCTTCCATATTGACGTGGATAGGCCTTAGGTTCATACCAGAATGCGATCGGCGTTGCCAGTAGTGGGTTGTGCTCAATATTTATATTATTATTATTATTAAATTACCATGAGAACACGAACAGCACCGACACCGACCTGTAGGTGAATCCAGCAAAAACTTCCGGGTCAAGTACAGTCGTCCAATTTTTTTTTCTTCCGGTTAAACCAAGTTCAAGTATTCTGTAACGAACATTTCGTGTTCACTTCATTGTCCATTTATCTACAGTCACGAACGAAAGTATTCATCTTTTATTACTGTTAGTGTTAATTACAGTATAGGTGACAAATGGAGAAAGCTTTAGAAAAGCAAATGGATGAAGCGTAAGTAATGATGTCATCATCATGTGCCTTGCCAGAGTCATTGATTCATGATTGTGACGTAGTCAAGTCAGTCAAATCAATCATATTTCATATCATGTCTGAATCTGATTGTCTCTCTGCAGATCACAGTCCTTGGTTTTCTGGATGAGTTCTGATGATGATATAGATCATTAAGCATAATGATAATGTCTCTCGGTCTATCTTTCCCAAATTACAGCTGGTTTTTTTCCACTAGTCATCATGTTTTCCAGTGCCTTTTTTAGAGCTTCCTAGTCCTAGTTCTAATTTTATTTATTATTTTATTCATCATTTGGCCAAAGAAGATAGTCTTTAAAAAAAACAAAAACAAATTATTATTATACTATTGTCTATAATGTTCTACAACAGTGTCGAATTAGTGGAATTTTAAATTGGATTCTGATTTCTTAGAGGGAGGCGTAATTTGCAGCGTGCTACAAATAATACTGAGTGTTATTCACAGCTGCGAGGTTTAAGTGTGGCTGCCATTGAAAATTTTAATCATTTTTTATGTATATATTATACATTTAGTTCTGTATGCCGTTCCTAACCCTAACCCGAAACATGAAAAGAACGCTCCTTTTTCCATCGCAATTTTCGACGGCAGTAAACGTCACGTGACCAGCCGCGACTGCGAATAACACGTAGCTACGGGAGGCGTTATTCGCAGCATGCTGCAAATAATCACTTCGTTTCTTAAAATCCATATTGTTTTTATGTAGGATGAGGATTTAACTTTGCTATTGAGTGATCTGTCTCCAGTTAGGATTAGGCAATGCCTGTTTACAATTTATTTTCATTACTGATTACTAGATATTTGTGTAGTGAAACACTCACATATGGGTATTAGTGGGCAAGGAATTTGGGTGTGCGGCCAGTGTAGAGCCATGAATGGATGGTGGTGATGGAGGGGTAATTATAGAATGAGCGAGACGGATCAGGAAAATACAGGTGCCAAAGTGAGTCAGTGGTATGGGGATAAGTGTATGTGACTGGACTGAAGCATCTGGGAGCTAGTTCAGGTCAGTGTGTTTCGGGGTGTATTCTGTGTGGGGGAGAGTGATGGTGAGAATTGGTGTTAGAGGTGGAATGAAAGCAGATGGAAGAATGCGGGGCAGGGATACAAGTGGTTGCTGAGATATATATACATTGCGAATATATATTATACATGGGCCAGAGAGTATCACTACCTTGGCCCTTTTCCTTGTTTGGAGGTTACTCACTGGTGTACCATGATTTAGTAGCTCCCTCGCTGAATGACATCACGACCCTCTGGATTCCTGGTCATTTCTCCTGCAACGTTGTCCAAGGTGTCTGAAATGTCTTGTGTCTCTATCTTCATGTTGCTTGACCACTGCTTCTTCTAAAACCCATGCCTTCCATCACTGTTTTGTCCAAGCCACCTGAACTTTTAATATGGCCAAGTATTTCAGTTTGCGTGACATTCTGTTTATGAGCCTTCTGTGTTCAGATCCTGCAGAGCGTCAGCACTTTTCTTCAGTCTGGGTCCACAATATTCTAAGAATATTTCAAGTACAAGCTTAAGTTCAAAGGTTCTGATTTTCTACTTTAATGATTATCAAATCATCCATGACTCATATCCATATGTTGCCACAGGAAATATATGTTAGACAAAGATTCTGATTTTTGCTGTCTCTTGACAGTCTGGCCGGCTCTTTGGTAAAGGGGGTTTGGATACAGTTCGTAATACCGCATACCACGTTTAAAACACAGGTGTGAGTTATTTAGCAGCAGACCTCCTTGCGTTTATTTTTATAAAAAGTATTAGTGCCGGTCGTTCAGAAAGCAGTGAAAAACTACTGAACGTAAACTTGCTAAGGAATCACAAACGGCCAAAAAATGCTGGGGTTGACTTCTCGTCATGTAAAAGATATGTAGCTAACTTTTTAACTTGACAGACAGGATCAGCTCTTCTAACCCCTTAGCACTATTTGAGTGGAGGACCATGCCAAGAGATACAGCATGCAGGGCGATGCGCTACCTTCTTGATTTTCCAACCATGAGGGACAGAATACAAATGTGCCAAGCACCTGCCTATCTCAGAGTCAACGCAAACACACAACATCCACTGCATAGCGAGATTAAGAAGGGAGAGGGCAGCAGGTTAAAAAGATGAGAGAAGTTGTGGATGGGTCAAGCCGAAGACTTCCTCAGCAGGTGTGTTCACTTGTGGACTTAGAACCTGGGGAGGCGTGGGTACAAGTGCCAACAGTTCAGTGTGCATCCAACTTGACAGGAAATGCAGACGAGAAAATCCAGCTGCTGTGGAGGCAGAAGTACAGGCTCTGATCTTCGAGAATTCTTTAGAGGATGATGCTGTCATTTACACGGATGGGTCGGTCGTCCGAGGAGTGAGAAGTTCATGGGCCTTTACGGTTCAGGCCAGAGGGAAAATTGTGAAGGAAGAGTCTAGTGCTTTTGCTTTGACCACAAGCAGCCTGATTATGGAAGTCATGGCAGTAAGTAAAGCAATAACATGGCTTGAGACACAGACATTCAATTGGGCATGTGTCCTTAGTGACTCAATGAGCATGCTCAGGAGGATAGAGATGGTGTGGGTCTGAAGAGAATGGCTGCTGTCTCTTGAGCAGTCTCGGCTGGCAAAGATTAGTTTATTTTCATGCCAGGGCATGCGGGTGTACAAGGGAATGAGCAGGCTGACAGGCTTGCAGGTAGGGCTACTGTGGAAGGCGGACGAGCCATGGACCAGGCAGACATTCTGAATGCTCTACGAGAAAGTAAGTCGTTTACGAGAACCAAGCGATGACTGGGAATCTACAACCATGGTCAGGCTGCGAGAACAACAAGTTAAAAGAGGTATGGCCAAACAAGAACACAATGCAGGAAGCCAAAGAAGAGTAATAAACTAACACAGAACTGGTGTCATGAGCCGCTACACGCTGCAGGATTTACTGAGGAGGGGATCCGAGCACTTATGGACTGAATGGGTCTATGTGCAGTGAGGATGATCTGTCAACTAACTAACTAACTAACCATGCCATCTGCATATTTCAGTTCTGAAATTTTATTTCCAAAATTTATGAATAGATCACAATTGTCTCATCTTTGTTGTTTCACATTACATTTTCTGCATATACAGTGAACAGGTATGGGGAAAGAAGACAGCGCTGTCTTACTTCCTGTACATTTGAGACCATTTTCATGTTTCACTGGCTTCTCTGACAGCAGCTTGTTCTTCATGATTCAAGTGGTTCAGATGTGTTGGAAACTATATCTCTCATGATGTTCCCACAATTTTTGATGTTGAACATGATCAAAACTCTTACTGTCGGTTCCTAAATCAATCAATCAATCAATCAATCAATCAATCAATCAATCAATCAATCAAAACTCTTACTGTAATCCATATATAAAGTATAAAGATCCTTATTGTACTCTGCATTTCTCAAAGTTGGTTCTCATGTTGAAGATATGGTTCCTGGTTTCTCCTGCCTGAAACCTGCCTTTACTTCTTGTAATCGTTTTCTGACTTTCAATTCTCTTCATGATGATTTGCAGAAAGATTTTGCTAGAATGACTTATTAGTGTAATATTCTGTATAATTGGTCTTTATCAGCAACCATTTTTAGTTGGTTAGGAGGCATAATGTGGTAGTTTTCCCTTGCTTTTCACATCCACATGGCTGTGGGCTATGTCCTTAGCCTTTAACAACCTTTTAAGTTGCCAGCTAAGTACCCTGCTCTGTGGTACTCCTGCTAACAGCAAAGAACACCTCAGAGGTGTCCGCTGATCCTGGTGGATATTCAGAGAAAGTGAGGGAATAGACTGAGAACCCGTATGTGGAAAGGATGAGACTGCGGGGGATTGGCAGGGGTTCTGGTAGAATCTCAAAACTGAGAGGGAAGACCACTGCAATCGTTCCCACTGCTATCTGACTGAAAGTTCTCTTTCAGTCAGATAGCGGTGGGAACGATTAGACGATTAGTAGTATGACTCTTCACTGGCTGTTGAACAAGGCAAATAACTGTGATAGTTTATGATTTCTTTCTTTATTTCTTTAAAATAGCCCTGTTTTAAACTTTGTGAAAATATATTGTTCAAATAATTTGATTCTTCTGGAATATACTTCCATGAAACAATGATTGGAAACTTCTAGATTTGTTTAATATCAAAACTACCTGTAGCAAAATATTGGTGCCTAACTTCCATACAGACAGTGACTACCAGTTAAAGACTGTTTGAATGAATTGAGTCCGGTGTTGAGACCACACAAGTTTAGCTACAATATTAATAGTGAGACAGTGAAGAATGTGGAGTGACTATGAAGAGTTTATTATTTGGTTGTTTCGGGATTTGAAATACAAATACCGAGCACAACCCACCACCGGCAACGCTGATCGTATTCCGGTATGAACCTAAGGCCTATCCACGTCAATATGGAAGCACTACACTCGAGTTTCGCTCTCGTTTGAGCTCGTCAGTAGTGCATATCCCTGACCGGATCCGGAAACAAACCCCGGATCACTGGCGTGTGAAGCGGGTGTGTAACCACGCTGCACACGCTGGATATACCAGATTATCACAACAGAATATTACAACGTCACCCATTGTAGGCTATGCTGTTGTGATAATTTGGCATATCCAGTGTGTGCAGCATGGTTACACACCCGCTTCACACGCCAGTGATCCGGGGTTTGTTTCCGGATCCGGTCAGGGATATGCACTACTGACGAGCTCAAACGAGAGCGAAACTCGAGTGTAGTGCTTCCATATTGACGTGGATAGGCCTTAGGTTCATACCGGAATACGATCAGCGTTGCCGGTGGTGGGTTGTGCTCAGTATATGAAGAGTTTGATTTACTGAGAATACTGAGAATATCGCCGGCTCTGTAGCGAAGGGATTACAAATGCAATTCGCTATCCCGCATTCGAAACATAGTTGCTGGGGATTTGGAAACCTTGTGCTGGATTCTTACAGGTATGAGTCATTCAGAAAGAAGTGGCAAACTACTGAACGTAAACTTGCCAAGAAATCACAAGCAGCCAAAAATATTGGGGTTGACTGTGACGTTCTGTAAAGGATATGTAACTAACTTAAACTGAGAATATTACAAACAAATGAAAAGTTATGGTAAAAAGTCCAGGAATTGGTAAACAATGAAGAAGAAAGAACAATATTGGTATAAGTCGTGTATTGTAAAGGCAATACTGTATGCTAATATCCCTGCAATTATTAACCTTTTCAGGCCATGAGCATTTCCTGGTTTTTACAAATATGAATGAAATGGGCTAAATTACTGTAAAGCTGTGGAAATGTAAATAATTGAAAAATATGAAGTGTAGTGCAGCTTTACAAAATACAATTACAAAAACAGGTTGTTGCAATGACAAACCTTCATCAGCATATAACAGCAAGAAAACACAGCAGCACACAAACAGTGGAAATGACACTACAGTGTCAACATTCAGGCATAATATAAAGTAGTCATGTGAAATAAAAATGAACAGAATGAATTACAATATGTGGTATGGAACTCTGAGGCTCCAAATATGAAACGGGGTGAATTGACAGGAGATGGGTTACATAACAGACAGTCGTCAGTGGATGCACGCAGTCTGCAGGGGTGGAAATGGTCCAGGTTTCAATACCACATTGGTAGGCCAGCATGGCTGAATGGATAAGAAACACTGTTCTTAAACATTTGGTGTGCTGATGCCGAGGCTAAGGCGTTCAACCCCTACACCGGACAGTTGGACTAAAATGTTGACCTAATGTCCTTGACTTGGGGATGTAAATTACAAGTACCTCTGAAGTCGTAGTGGGTTTGCGTGATGGCGAGGGACACTGTTAATAGGGAAAGCTATTACACACACAAAATTCAGTCCAGCATTACTAGAAGTAGTGAGTATGGACTATGCGTAAGTTCAAAGCGAGCGAGCGCAAAAAAATAAAAGTTAGAAAACAAAGGCACTGTTGATAGTCTTGTTTCCCCGTTCATTTAAAATGTAGTACATTCTAGATAAAATGAGAGAATATTGAGTTGAATTAAGTGACCATATATACTGACTCCTTGCTTTGAACACTTATATTGGCCCTTAATACTGGGTCCTCAGTATGTAAGTGTAAAAGAGTGCAGTACATTCATTCTCAGTTTGGGACATTATTAAGTAACAAACAGATGTGTCACTACATACGATGTTTGTGCATGTGTTTGACACCTGCATATTAATGTGTAAAGCTGACACACAGTTTGGTAGCTAGAACTGTTGCACTTATGATGAAAGTCATTTGTGGCATGGTAGGCAGCATATGTGGGACTGAAAGTAGCAGTGACAGATGTCAATTTGATTACCAAACTTCAATGAATGTAACGTGATTGGAATGCTTGATAAACAAAATGATCAATCTTGACAAAAGTATTAACAGACAACACCAACGGAAAACAAGAATTATTAGTTAGCAACATAAATATCACAATTAAATTCCAAACAACAATAATTCAAACGTGATAAAGGGTTTGTTATCATCGCTGGAGCTATGGAGTTTATGTTTTGTGTGGCACATCTGGCAGGCTGCCCTGTGGAAGGAGACTAACCATGTGGGGTTAAAATGACGTCAGTCTTACATCATAACACACTTTATGGCTGCGCAGGTAGCCATAAATGGCATGACATCAGTAGGCGGACTGTGTTGAGGTTCCAACAAATGTCTTTATTAGGGAATACATGCACAAGCTAATAAAATGAAACCTTTCTCAGTACTAACAAATTAAGAATCTCTTTTCATGCCATGAGGTTGTTGGGAAAACCTTGTTGCAAGTCTCACATGTTTAGACCAATCAGCACTCCATGGGTTATATGGTCAGTATTATGCCCTTTTGTTTACCAGAAAAAAACACTAATACCCATTGATTATGTGGTTGTTTCAGGATTTGAAATTTAAATATTGAGCACAACCCACTACTGGCAACGCCGACCGCATTCTGATATGAACCTGATATATTGACGTGGATAGGCCTTAGGTTCATATCAGAATGCGGTCGGCGTTGCCAGTAGTGGGTTGTGCTCAATATTTAAATTTCAAATCCCGAAACAACCACATAATCAATTGATTATTGCTCACTGGATTTAGGAGGCCTGGTGTTCCTTGCCAGTGAGAAGTCCTGATCGTTCGGGTCCCATCGATTGACGGACGTCGGTCGCGGCGATTGGGCAATCTTGAGCATAGCCTACGATGGGTAGTGTTGTGATATTCTGTTGTGATAATTTGGTGTGTCCAGTGTGTGCCGCGTGGTTACACACCCGCTTCACACGCGTGATCCGGGACTGTTTCCGGATCCGGTCAGGGATATGCACTACTGACGAGCTCAAATGAGGGCGAAACTCGAGTATAGTGCTTCCATATTGACGTGGATAGGCCTTAGGTTCATATCAGAATGCGGTCGGCGTTGCCAGTAGTGGGTTGTGCTCAATAACTAATACCCATGTTAGATCAGTGAGACAAATCCTTGCCTCCACAGGGATTTGAACACAACCAGCGGGCCAGCAGGCAAGTGTGCTAGCCACTATCCCACTGTGGCTTCCTTTGTCACCTCTGTGACCACAAATGAGAACATGGGATAGAATATGACCAGTACTGTCCCTAACAGTAAAGTGGAGGGAGAAGCATGTATATTACAATTTCAGGTTGTTAGTCCAACAGTGCAACCACGAACATGTTGAAGTTAAATATAGTACCTGTTGAAGACTTGGTTAATGTGTAACAGAAAAGCAGCTGTAACCTGATGATTTGCTGTATGTATGCTTATAATGTACACTATGAACAATTAGGGTTAGAATTAAATTGTAAGAAGACAGAGATTATAGTTGTCACTAGGAAGAAAGAAATACCGCAATGTAACATAAGGATAAATGGGAATATTCTTAAACAAGTGAAGTGGTATAACTGTCTCGGAACAGCCATAACATCTGATGGGAGCTGCCTTGAAGAGATTAGAACAAGAGTCGCTATGGCAAATGTAGCCATTTACAAGATGGAAAACATACTGACCAATAAAAAGATGTCAGTTGTAACGAGAAAAAGGATGCTGAAGACCTACTTAGAACCTGTACCTTTGTATGGATGTAAGACGTGGACATTGAGCAGACAAGCTGAAAAACATCTCATGGCAGTGGAGATGTGATTTCTGAGGAAGTTGCAAAGAATACCATGGACAGACAGAAAAACCAAATGACCAAGTCTTACAAGAAAAAAATGAAGACCCTAAAGTGATTAGAGAAATTAGCTGTAGACAGTCAACATTTTTTGGGCACATTTATGAGAAGAAATAAACTAGAGAACTTGGTGACAACTGGCAAGATTGAGAGAAAAGAACAAGTTTAGTTTAGTTTAGTTTAGTCGATAGATCAACATCACGGCACATGGGTGCAACCCATAAGTGCTCCGTTCTACTCCTAACTCAAGCCTGAGTCTGGAGAAACTCAGCTCAGTGCACGAACTCCGTAGCACCGGCGAGGATCCTGAAATACTTTGGGTAGATTGTTAACTCGAAATATTGCCCAGGCAGCGCCGTTAGGCCACTCTTTTTTGATTTCCAACTGCCAAGAAAATTTTTACTTGCGCAACAATACACACGGGCGTCCAATCTCTTTACCCAGAGACCAGGGGAAATTTTATTACTAGAAGTCCACGTGAAAAAATCCCGGTCCTCACCGGGGCTTGAACCCCGGGACCTCCAGCACTTGAGGCGGACACCATACCTCGAGACCACGCAGCCCTCCCCTAAGAAAGAACAAGATGAAGGCAGATACGTAAATATCTGGATGGCTTGGCTACATGGCATGGTTGAGACAAGAACATAGAGCTGACCATGGCTCAAGTGATTGTGTGAGATCGCGAAACATGACTGCTTATGCTTATCGGCATTCACACGCGATAATGTTGCTTATCATGTAAGGAATAATTTTGTGATGTTTATAGCTGATTTTATAATGTTTATAACTGATATTGCAGGTTCCGCCTGCCAGGGGTCTCAGGAATTATTTGTGTGGGTAACAATGGACTTTGCCTTGGAGGTATGTGGTGTACAATGTTATAATTAATGCTTGTGGTTGCTTTCACTACTTTCTACATGTTTTTTTTTAGTAATCCACACACATATCAGCCGATCTCCCTGGTCTAGGCGTTACATGACTTTCTCTGTAATCCCGCATGCTCTTGTGAGTAACGTGGCGTGCGCAAGAATCAGTAGCAGTTCTCTCCACATCGGTAACTTACAGGGTATGTGAGCAGGTCGCTCAGAAAGCAATGGCAAACTACTGAGCGTAATCTTGCCAAGAAATCTACAATCAGCTGAAAGATGCTGATGTTGACAGCGATGTCCAGTAAAGGATATGTGAATACAACAACAACACATCAAGTAAACAGTATCCCCCCATGCCAGATACTGCCAAAGAGATGTTATGTGATTAGACTTACTGTCCCGGGAAGGTTAACCCGGTCAACAAATGCCAGCAGAAGTCGGATGTGTCGGCCTAACGGCGCAAGAACGCAGCTCTGCTGTAAACAGGCACAACGCAATCACGTCCGAAAAAAAAACTCCGGATGAACGAAGAAGAAGAAGAAGAAGACTTACTGTATCTTAGGTCACATAATTATGAGATGGGTGACTAGCTAGCTTCCTCACTGTTGCTGCAGATAAATCTCTGGCAAGTGTTTTACAATGTTTAGTTGCCCCCGGGGCTGTATCCAGTAAAAACATCCTCATAGACACAACTGACTACCAGATACTGGATATAAGGATCAACATCACTGACCAGATACTGGATATAAGGATCAACATCATTGACCAGATACTGGATATAAGGATCAACATCACTGACCAGATACTGGATATAAGGATCAACATCACTGACCAGATACTGGATATAAGGATCAACATCACTGATCAGATACTGGATATAAGGATCAACATCATTGACCAGATACTGGATATAAGGATCAACATCACTGCCTCAACACATTTCCACATATGCTCTGTCTCCCTCTTTAAAACCCTGCCTAGAGTTGCCAGGTGATGATTCCAGTAGCAGTTTGATCTACCTGTTTTCCTCTTTACTATGAACAAACAAATCCTCTTTATTTTCAAAGGGTCATAAATTGGGCACACAGGCACATCTTACATTCCACCCTTCCAGACCCTCTACTCACTCCCTTCTGAGCAAGTCTGTCCAGATATGGATACTCTGTTTGACAGCACTCTCCACCCGACTCCAGAGAGCCTTCACCACATCACCTTGATTATATCTTAGTGCTACACCCAAGGGAGCAGCAGCAGTCAGTCTGTCATCCTGTTCTTTGCCATGTCCACCTGCATGTCCTGGGCAGAACATCCATGATATGCTCACAATCTCCGTCCTTTCACAAGTTGCTAGCCACTCCACCCGGAACATTCCAGCTTCCACTTTCAAAAACATACTCTGTGAGTGCATTACAAACACAACATGTCTAGCTGTGCTGCATTCCAACCATCAGGAAGCTTGTGCCATCCAAGACCTGCCTCTCTTCAACTTATGTCCCCTGGTATCATTTAAAGCTTTGTACAGGAGATGCTTCCTATCTGCTGCAATCCTAAGTCACGTCTTTGCCTGGAGCACCTTGTATCTGTTATATGTGGATGGTAGGGTCAGTCTATGTTGAAAGCAGACAGGAGTATCTCTTGTACAGCCAAGAATGGTTTACATGGCCTCACCTTGTATACATTCTAACTCCACCAGCTGGCCATAAGGTATTGTGAGCGCTCCAGACATATGCAATCAGGAAAACGATCAGATGCTGGTAGACAGTGAACAACATTCTTTGTTCCATGTCCAATCCCCCGGACACAGGATCCTTGAAGGGCAAACTTCTGTCAAAGGTTTCCAGGTTTTTGAGTGTGTTCTCTCGTGTTCTCTCATAGCATAACACTGCCATTTGTTGTGATATCTGATACCTCATCCTTGACAATTATGTTGTTCAGAGAGATCCATGGTACAGAAGCTTTGCCTGGAATGATGACAACCTTATTCATACAGCACTTGTCCACTGTGTCTACAGCTGCCTGGAGTTCTAGCATTTCTGCCCATCCAGAAAATGCTTCCTAACCTGATGTTGAAAGCCATCACAGAGATGACAGACAGGGAGAACATACAACCATTGTTCTGATGTCTAGTCTCTTGGATAAGTCAGGAATGCCAGTGTTCATTTTGTAACAATTAGAAATGACATTCCTATATACACATGCATCTTGAACACAATGTTAATGTGGTTGTTTTTAATGATGTTACATAGTAGGAACTTGTGAACCAGAGCACACTGTCTGTTTTCAGCAAAAGGCGTCATCCCTGGTCAGTGCAACGGATCAATCAGTGCTCTAGCCATGCAGGCATCCAAGCTGTCACCAGGGGTTAATGCACCCAGTCCTGTCATTTGCCTTGAGTCAGAGCATGGGTAAGTTCCATTATTTTGTATTTGCAGTCTCACTTTTTCTTACACCAGTGCACATACACTTGCCCAGTTCCATTGTGTTATTTTGAATACTGTAAGCATTTCCGTACACTTCTTTGATCTATCCAAGAATCCTTCTGTGTAACGTTTAAATGGTTTAAATAGTTTTCAGCTGTGATCATATATGGTATGTTTTGTGTTTGTTAACATTTGTCTCATCTACCCAAACATTGATCTTTTCCAGGTCAGTGCTCATTAAAAAAACCGATCAACTAACTACAGCCATCTTCAAGTCCAGTTGATTCGGTCTTGTACAGACAATTAGTCATTCATTGCAGATGACGATCTTATGCTGTGATATTTGTTTCTGAAATTTTAAGTGCTTTACTGCGAAATTGGAGTGTGTATTGTTTTACTTGCGTGAGATATCTGGATGGTAATTGTACCCAACAGATGTGCCTCAAACTAGATCTGTGTTGGAGGAAGAATCTGTAATTTTGCATTGTATCTGTTTTGAAGAATTTCATGAAATCTTAATGAGATAATGTAGTGGTTTCACCTTGCCTTCCACACTCACATGAGGGTCTTTTCCTCTGCCTTTGATAGCAGTTTCTGATTGTATGGACAAGTAAGTGCCATGTTCTGTTGAACTGCAGAGTGATCCATTTCTCCCAGTGGATGCATGGTGGCAAGGAGGAATATCATCAGCAGAGTTCATTCAGAACACCAAGGACAGAGATCTTTGGATAGACATGAACACCTAAGCCAGTTGTCACGGTGCATGATGATGATCTTTTTCGTAGCTTTGTGAAAGAATTGTAAGGAAATGTGATGAATAAATGACAAATTGGCAAAGGTTGGCTTTACAAAAATATATTGACCAACAAAAAGAGTGAGCATTCTTCAGTAAATAAAAAATCAAGACAAATGAAGCACTACTACAATATAAGCATGCAGGTGAGAGGAAGTCAAGGTATTGATCTGACATGAGATCAGTCCAGAACAGTGACTAGTCTGTGGGTCTGAACACGCCCAATCTGTAGAATTGAAGTGAGTGCCAGGTTCTCGAGAATGCTGTGAATGTAGTTTGTGAATGTCCACTGTAGTGTAGATACTTTTATGAATGCTGACTGATGTGAAGATAAATTTATGAATGCTGACTGATGTGAAGATAAATTTATGAATGCTGACTGATGTGAAGATAAATTTATGAATGCTGACTGATGTGAAGATAAATTTATGAATGCTGACTGATGTGAAGATACATTTATGAATGCTGACTGATGTGAAAAGTTTGTGAATCAACCAATATGAAGGGAAGTTAGTGAATGCTGACTGATGTGAAGATAACTTTGTGACTGTTGCTATCTGATGAAATACTGAATACAAATAAACGTTTTAACTACTCAGAACTTTGTTGCATTCTGATTACCATACACTGTATCAGATCTACTTGAGGCTGGCCATAAATCTTAACCCTGACTATGAAGTAGTAACAGGAGAAAGCTGAAACTAGGCACATTCAATGCACCTCATATTTGCACTGAATGTTTGAAGTGTGCATTTGTTTCTGCAATGGAATATCTTGCTCTGGAGCACAGAATATTACTCCATTGATTTATCAGAACAATGAAGTCAGAGGCCAGGGTTGTGACAACCCTGTAGACCAGTGGTTCTCAACCGGTGGGGAATTCCCCCTAGGGGGGGAATTAAAATTATTTCAAGATCGTGTTAATACAAGAACCGATTACTTGATATTGTTTTTCCCTTCATACTTTACAGTTCTGTACATCTCACCCTTCTAAAATTCATTTTATAAAGTAGACCCACAAATCACGTGTTATGTGGATGTCTAGACTTGTTTTTGTATGTGCTATTAAATTTGGCTTCAATTATTACATATACTGTCTAAAGAGGGGGAGGGGGGGGGGGATTTTTAGGTAGGAAATTCGAAGGGGGGGATGACGAATGAAAATATGGTGAAGGGGGGCACAGGCCAAACTTTTAGGTAGGACATATGAAAGGGGGGGGGGGGAATGACGTTCTGAAAATATGGTGAAGGGGGGCACCGGCCAAAAAATGTTGAGAACCACTGCTGTAGACAGTGTAAGTGGTGCTGAACTTCAAGCATCTGGAGACTATCCTCAGAGTGCAACAAGAGTAAAGAAAATCATTGACCAGGATTGAAAAATGACATCTGTGGTACAGCTAGTTAAGTTGTTAGAATTTTGTACAACAGAGTGGACATGAGAAACACATATGTCTGCTGGGTTCCACACCTGATGACATGTGAACAAAAGCAAACAAGGGTAAATGACTGTTGACAGTTGCTAAAACAGTGCAGTCAGAAAACATGTTGACCAATATGACAGTAAATGTCACTTGGGTTCACCACTACAACCCCCCAATTCAAAATGTCCAGCATGCACTGGCAAACTCCGGGCATGCCCAACACCCAAGATAACATAAATCTGCAGGAAAAGTAACACTGATTGTTTATGGGATGCCAGAAAGATTATCTGTCTCTGGTTAATGGACAGAGCTAAGCTTATCTTATTACCAAACTAAGCAAGAGTGGGGCCAGAAACTGAGGGATGACACACACACACACACAATCTTCATTTGCTTGAAGACAATGTGCCCTCTCACAAAGCACAGTTTGTACATCTAGCAGTCAAAAGATTTTACTATTGAGATTCTTCCGCACCCACCATGTTTTCTAGATTTGGCTCTATCAGGCTTGTGTGTACGTGCGTGCGTGTGTTCATCCCCCCTCCCCCCATTTTTAAAATAGACTAATCAGTTATCAATGTTGTGTGGCCTCCTGTTGCATCGATCAGCAACTGGCATCTCCTGGGCATGGACGCGATCAGACGTCTGATGTGGGTCTGTGGGATGGCTGCCGACTCTTCCTGGAGTGAGTGGAACAGATCATGATGATTGGCTGGAGCAATGTCTAGGCGACAGCACATCTATGCAACTTATCCCACAGGCGCTCAATCGGGCTCATTTCTGGAGACAGGGATGGCCAAAGAAGGGTGAGAATGTTGTTGGCAGTCAGAAACTGTGTAGTCAGCCAGTGCACAACAGGGTCAGGCATTGTCCTGTTGAAACATAGACCTTTGGGCAGCCAAAAGTGGAAGGACACAGGGTCGAAGAATTTCATTGACATATCATGGTGCATTACAGCCTCCTTCAGTGTGAACCAATTGCCTCCTTCCACTGTAACTGATCATTCCCCACACCATTGCACCTACACCACTGTGCTTCATTACCGCAATTGTGGGCAAATTGTGGGCAAACCGTTCAATTCACCCACGGTAGCCCCTTCTCCGTCTGTTATGACGCTGCAACAAAAAGAAAAGTTGGTCACTAAACCAGACACACCTCCATTGGTTGTCTGCTGTCCAGGTGTGATGCTGGTTAGCCAAAAGAAGTCACATTTCTGACTTCCTGATTTGCAAGAATTTATCCAGTGCTCTCCCTCTATATGTGGATTTGTGATCCTTTCATATCATTTAGCCCTTCCATTTTCTCCAGCTGTCTTACTTTATTTCTTCTTGTCTCTGTTGTAGATTGTTTCTTTTATCTCTGTGCAAGAAAAGGCATTTGGTAGAGTAGATAGAAATAAGCTGTAGGAAATTCTTAAACAATATGGAGTGACTACACGTCTAACAAACTTATGTAGAAACTCATATAACAACAGTGAATGCACAGGAAGTAAATGAACTTCTATTTGCAGACGATCAGTGCCTGTTTTATAGCGACGAGGGCAGACTGCAAAATCATATTAATAATCTGAGTTCAACTTGCAGGAGATACAATATGAGTATAAATACAGCCAAAACCGAAGTAATGCGAGTTAGCAGATCACCGGCCCACTAAGTATACAGATAAATAGCACAACTCGGAAACAAGTTAAAGAATTCAAATATCTTGGAAGTATGATCACAAAAAATGGCAGATTGGACAGAGAAATCGAAATCAGATATCAAAAAGCTAGTGCACTTACATATCAACTATAACCCTTACTGAAACATCCAAATATACCCATGTCCGCAAAACGACAGATAATAAACAGCATATAAACAGCATATTCACACCAACCCTATGCTACCAATCTCAAACATGGACTTTATCCAAATTACATCTTCGCAAAATCAACACCTGCGAAATGAGATGCCTGAGGAGAGCTGCCAGCTTAACAATCCGAGACCGAGTAAGAAATGCTATTATCAGACAGACTGTGAGATCAACACCTTGTGCCACATTTATTGAAAGACAGACGATCAAGTGGTTTGGCCATGTCGTTAGAATGCAACACCAGCAACTACCATCACTTGGCCTTACATCAAAGATCATCTGCGACGAGACCACGAGGACGTCCAAGAAGAACATGGATTGACGACATCATGGACATTGTACAACCACACGGAATGACACTATCCAGTGCCACCCACCTGGGCGCTGGAACGCAAATTATTCCTCCCCACGACGCTTGACGGCAGAAGTGAAAGATGATGATGAATGCTCAGTAAGAAAAAACAGAGGACATTCAGAACATTTCACCATAAGATCGGGAGTACGACAAGGTCTCCTCAAGGCATCTCCCATCATATGTTATGACTTCCGAGATAATTGTACCGATTCACTTGTTTAAGAATATTCCCATTTATTTGTACATTACATTGTGGTATTTCCTTATTCCTAGTGACGACCATAATTTGTGTCTTCTTACAATTTAATTCGTAACCCTAGTTGTTCACTGTAGTGCAACAATCACATCTAATAAATGTTGCAGATCCTGCTCATTGTCTGCAATAAATACTGTTTCATCCGCATATCTAATGTTATTGATGAATAGTCTAAACAAAGTGTCTACGGAACATAAAATGAAAATTTGCAATCAGTAAAAACTATCATCATCATCATCATCAAGTGCCGTGCTGGCTGGCGTAGTCGTTCATGGCTCTCCACAGATCTTGGTCATTGGTTTTCTGGATCAACTCTGCTGATGACATTCCTCCATGCCACCGTCCCAATCCATCCAGCATCATTTCTTTTGGTCTGCCTCTGTCTCTCTTCCCCTTGATCTGTCCAGTTATCACGATGTTCTCTAATGCCTCTCTTTTCATTGCATTACGAAAGAAAGCTGTTTGTCTCTTTCTTATTGTTGTATATAATGTTCTAGTTTCATTAACCTTTCTCAGACAGTCGTCGTTAGTTACTTTGGCAGTCCAAGAAATTCGCAACATTTGTCTCAGGAACCACATCTCTGTTGCCTCCAAGCTCTTTCTAATTTGTTCATTTACATTCCAAGATTCACAGCCATACAGAGAGGTTCTCTTCAGCACTCTTTTTCTTACATTCAATAATAGTGACTTATTGCATAAGATGTTCTTCATTTTCTGAAATGCAGCTTTTGCTTGCCCTATTCTGCTCTTAATCGCTGTTGTACATCTTCCATCTAATGTTATAAATGCCCCTAGGTATCCACTATCCACTCAGTTAAGAATTTTCTCTTCTATTTCTATTTCACATTTGGGTGTCACCTTATTCTTTTATATCACTATTCTTACTGTTTCCTTGATATTCAAGGAGAGTCCTTTCTTTGCACTCTCTGTTACTACTATGTCCAACAATTGTTGTAGCTCTTGTTCATTATCCGCCACCAATATTGTGTCATCTGCATAGCATATATAGTTATTCCTGGTTTCTCTTTGATCTCTCTTATTATTACATCGCTATATAGAGAGAAGAGATCCGGTGACAAAACACAGCCCTGTCGTACTCCCAGCATTATTTGTTCATAATTTCCTTCTTTATTTCCAGTTTTAATTGCTGCTACTTGGTTCCAGTAAATATTCTTTATTATTCTGAGATCTTTCCTCATCATTGTTAATATCTTCCAATATTTTAATCAGTTCATCATGTTTTATTGTATCAAATACCTTAGTATAATCTATGAAGCACAAAAGTATGTCTTTCTGTGCCTCTATACTACTCTATTTATCTTTCTATTAGTGTCAGTAATGTAAATATTGCATTGTTTGTACCCTTTCCTTCCACAAATTCATTATGACTATAACCAAAGAAAAAAACAACAACAATGATCCATCTAAAAGGACACCCCTTGTAACAAGTAAAGAGCATAAAGTACTTAGGAAGTATAATATCAAAGGGAAAATCAGAAGATGATATCTAAAATAGATGCAATAAAGCAAACCAACTTATTGGACAAATGGCACCAATGCTAAAGAATAAACACATATCAGTAAATACTAACAAAGCACTCTACAACATAATCTTCCTACCAACTCTATGATACCAATGTCAAACCTGGACAATGACAATAAAAGAAAAAAGTAAAGTGACAACAACGGAAATGATATTCCTGAGAAGAATAGTCAATGTATCGAGAAGATCTTCTTTTGTCCTAGTCTTCTTTGTTCCTCAGAAAAGAAGAAATTAGGACTAAATTGTGGATTATAGCAACACTAGATTTCACTGGGTGTCCATGGCGAAGGGGTTAAGGACGTTATTTGTAATCCCGTATACCCACATATGGAACAAAGCTGCATGAGATTCGGCAGCGGATAGCGTTGCGCTGGTTACTTATGGAGGTATGTGAACCGGTCGTTCAGAAAGCGATGGCAAACTACTGAACATAAAACTTGCCAAGACATCAACAGCAGATGAAAAATGCTGGTGTTGACTCAATGGATATGTGGGGAGAAAATAATTTTCACTAGAAAAAAGCAAGTTAAATTGGCAATATAACTGGGCTTCCAACTAACAATATACCACAACAAGCAATGATGTACAGACCAAATGGAACCAGAAGACGAGGCCGACCATGTAAACGATGGACAGAGGGAATAACAGTCCATGGAAATGTCGATATATGAAGTCCATAAGCGGGCACTTTCCTGCTGTTTATGCTTCAACTCGACACTGCAATATACAAGAGGAACATGATGAGATGAGACAGATTTGGTATTTTGAACTGTGTAGATACTGATACTGCATGAGTTACTTAACGAGTGTTTTGTCTACATGTCTATGAAAAGGCAGGTTTTCTAAATTCATACATTTGATTTTAAAAAAGTCGCTTAAAAGTTGACAGGGTCGACTTAATTGCACCAGGTTTTATCCCATATGGCTCGGTCTCTTTCCGCAGCACGGAAAGCGTCGCACAAAGCACGAACTCCGTAGCTTTTAGCGACGACCCACAGGAGTCCGAAACATCTAACTCCTAAACTCGTAAAGCGGCCTGGAATCGAACCCACATCCTTTGGAGCACAAGTCAAACGACTTGACCACTTCACCACAGAGACTCTACATTTGATAAAATACTCACACAAAACAGAATCAGCCAACACCAATCTTAGCATTCAAGAACATCGTTTAATCATCATCTCATGGACTTCTTTTTAATGGGCTTTTACAAGAGAAGACAATCATGGGGCAGAATAAATTGTTCTTACAAAGATAAAATACATATTCTGAATGAATGTACATAATGAGGGGATAAATCACAGACAATTATCAACATGTACAATTCATACCAACTATACAAGGAACATTGCCAGAATAGTAATTGCATCCTTGTGTATGTAAATAACTCAGCACATAAATAACATGATCATAAATACAAAGAAGTGTAATGTGTAGCTACATTGTCATCTTAGTACTGCACTCTGCCATTTTATGTTTGGATGAATTAGTCTGTGGTCGTACATATTTAGAAACTAATACATTAGCTTGGAATCTAGCTAATAGTTATTTGATATAACTTGTTATTTGTTTAAAATGCAAACAAACGTTGATGTGAATACTGGCACACATGTTTGTGTCTATATTAGTATTAGTATCGTCACCACGTTTCTTGTCAAATGGCATAGGTGTTTATGTTTCTCTGAGATCTGGGTCCTTGGTCAACTGCATCAATTCTAGTGATCATTTTCCTTCATACCACCATCGTAGACCATACAGCATCATTTACCTTGGTCTGCCTCTAGTCTCTTATCTTTCCCATTGTCACGATCTTTTCCAATGCCTCTCTTCCCACTATATGGCAAATTAATTTATGTTTATCTGTTCTTCTAGTTTGCATATAATATTCTACTTTCATTCACATCTAAAAATAAACAAAAAACTATAATTTACTGCCTATAGTACCTTGCGGTGTAGAGGTCTTGAGCCTGAGGAATTAATGCCGCATGGCTAGTACAGTTGCCGCGAACCGTGCAGATATTCACAACATTTGTCTTGGGAACCACAGCTCTATTATTTTAGTTTTGATCATGCCATTAAAAAACAACAACAACCCCGGAGTTTAAAATGAGAGTACATTGAGAGTAAACGTTAAACTGAGGTTGTGTGTGTGTGTGTGTGTGTGCGCGCGCGCGTGCGTGCGTGCGTGTGTGTGTCCGTGTCCCCCCGTCCATGGCAACACACTGGCTAGCACTTTGCTCATGTTCTCCGATCCCCCTCAAGTGGAGGATTTCAACAAACTGAAGTTGACCCAACCTACAATGGGTCCCAGGTCATTTCCCGGAAGGAAGGGTGGCCGGAGTGATGCCTACAGCACCACCCATCAATTACCAATTGGGGTGAGTACCATACACCCATGGCGTGAACATGGTTGTTGTGCTTAGACATGCAGACTAACCAATCAAATCACACCTGTTCGTGTTAGACACATGACTTGTCCACAATGTGACACTGTCTCCCTCTTTCATCCCATCCCATATGTGCAATAGTTTTCTGGACTATCACAATTAATCGTGATCTCATTACCTGGTAAATTGCCCCAGGATTATGCACATTATTAATGTAGAGAATATTGAAAAACATCATAATGGAGACAGACACAGTGAAGGTCAAAATTGTATTCTGAATATAAAACAAAAAAAACAAAAAACCAAACAAAGATAATGTTCACTGACAGAATCACATGTGAACCAAAAATAACAATAAGTAAGAAATAAAAACAATTAGCTATGTGTCAGTCCTGCAAACAAGTGGTGCATCTTACATACAGGCAGAATGTACATTCCCTTTACACTGTGTCTGTGTTTAGTGTACATACAGGCAGAATGTCTGTGTTTAGTGTACATACAGGCAGAATGTACATACCTTACACTGTGTCTGTGTTTAGTGTACATACAGGCAGAATGTACATACCTTACACTGTGTCTGTGTTTAGTGTACATACAGGCAGAATGTCTGTGTTTAGTGTACATACAGGCAGAATGTCTGTGTTTAGTGTACATACAGGCAGAATGTCTGTGTTTAGTGTACATACAGGCAGAATGTCTGTGTTTAGTGTACATACAGGCAGAATGTCTGTGTTTAGTGTACATACAGGCAAAATATACGTTTCTCTTACACTGTGTCTGTGTTTAGTGTACATACAGGCAAAATGTACGTTTCTCTTACACTGTGTCTGTGTTTAGTGTACATACAGACAGAATGTACATACCTTACACTGTGTCTGTGTTTAGTGTACATACAGGCAGAATGTACATTCCCCTCACACTGTGTCTGAGTTTAGTGTACATACAGACAGAATGTACATACCTTACACTGTGTCTGAGTTTAGTGTACATACAGCAGAATGTAAAAAGTAAATTTTC
>JACEFZ010015128.1:0-23923 GCA_014155875.1 Cepaea nemoralis
GGTTCCGTGGCAACCATTTTAGCAAAGTAGGACGTTATCCATACAAAAGGGGGAACTTTAAGAGACGTCCACATAGTTATGCCGGATGTTGGAATTGCTGGGAGCTGGAGACACAAGGCAGCACAGTGTGATGTACAACCATCCAGTGAGCCAACGAAGTAACGTAAGGAAGGAGATCATCTGTTTCAAATGTGGAAAAAAGAACCATTTCAGCTATGAGTGTACAATGGGAGAAACTGAAAACTCTAATGCAGCCCAAGTGATTGAAACATTTAACAAGGAGAGTTGTAAAGGATGCAAACCTCTGTTTGATAAAGACATCGAACCAGTCTTAATGTGTGGTCACACAGTCAGGATCAGCAGTGCATGCAGGAGGATGTTTGAAGATGTATCATGGATTTGTTAATGATAGGCCAGTGTTAACAATTAGGGATTCCGGATGTACATCCATCGGAGTTGAAAAGAGTTTAGTGCATCCCTCGGATTACACAGGGAAAAAGATTAGATGCATAACATTTAATGGGACAGTGGAATTCTACCCAATAGCCGTGATAACAGTAAAAACACCATATATCACAGGAAGAGTGACAGCGTGTGTTCTAGACTCACCTGTGGCGGATCTGATCATAGGAAATGTGCCAGGAGTTAAAGATTGTACAGAAGAAGTAGTTTATTGGGACCAGAAACATAGTTTAAGTAGTAACGAGGTAGTTACCAAAAGAAAACCTAAATTAGTGAGTATAGCTGAACAAGTATAGTACAGCTGAGCAGATGAGAATGGATCTCAAACAAAGCCTTAACGAATCCCAGAGAAAAGATAATACTCTTGACAAATGTTTCCAAGGGTGTAGTAAAGTGAGACATAGGCAATCAAAGAAGGGTAGATGGTGCTTCGGAAGCAAGAACAATACTCTCACTCGCCGGTTTTCAGATGGCGGAACTGCATGTAGGCAAGGAGTGGTACCCTTAGCACATAGAGACCGATATAATAGAACAGCTCAGGATATTGCAGGGCACATAGGAATAATGCGTAAGCAGCAGAGAGCAGGATGCCAAGTATATTGGATAGGATGTAATAAAGAGGTCAGACTAAACAGAGACTCCAGTGTAACGGTGCAATATGCATATAGGAAAGGTAAATCAGTTCAAAAAAGGGTTCGTGACATCACTGACCCAGGGTTACGATTAGCAAACAGATGTTTTAAACATATACGAAACATGAGGCATGGGTACATGAAGAATAGACACAGCATCGACAGGAATCAGAAGTGGGTTGATGCAAGAAAAGAACCACCCGATATATGGTCGGTACACAAACTCTCCAGATAGTTGATGGAAGACAGAGGCAATGCAGCGCCTCGACATTTATTCATGGACCATTATTAGTAAAGGTACATGGTTTGTGTGTTATTGAAGATATTAATAGACCTGCGGGTACATAAATATAATGTTTTTATATGTTATGTTGATTAGTTCATGCATTGGTACACAAGATGGAAAGGTGGTTGTATTGATGTGTGGGGAATATGGGAGTTTACTATGTTTATTCCATGTATTATTTAGTGTGGTAGCTAGAGTAAGATGGTGTCATACTTACGGCTACCCAGGCAATATATCTGGGTCACATATTGGATAAGTATGAGTTTCCCAACATTCGAAAACAATGTTTTCTTTTGAGGAGGGGGTAATGACATATTCCTGGGCCATTGACAGTGAGGTGAGTGACATGTAGCGGGGCTGATGACAAAAACAATCAGCTATAAGAAATAATGGTGAGGGTGAGTGCAAAACCCCAGGGGGGATGGGGTGAGAGACAGTTTAGTTTTGTGGGAAGTCCTTAGCATCAGGCGTGACGGTGGGGTTGTCGGTGTTTGTTGTCGGCGACGGTCGGGGTCGCAGAACACGCCGCCTGAAGAAACGAAGGACTATCCTGATCATTGATTGTCAATCCGACCAAAAATTTCAATCCTCCCACGATTTCTGACCCAGATTTTCACTCTCAACAACAACAGGATTTCCCTCGTAGGCAAGCCCTCCTAATGTTATGTGGATCCTTCACCTAATTTACTACTTACGTTATATATCCCGAATGCTACCATAGTCTATGAAACCTTCGGATGTTTTAAATTGTTTTTGCCACAATCACTTAATTACTTTGTATCTGAATACTGTTGTAGTTCTGAGAAATATATTAACACTCCCTGTCTCTGTAGAAAGGAGTTTTTCCCAATTAAATTTAGAAAAAAAAAAACAACTACTTAAGACGTTCAATAAGCCAAACAAAACTTAAAAATGTGTCATTACTTTCTATTGAATCTACATTGGCTGCCACTCTAGACTACACATCCTTAATTAATTAATTTGCTAAAATTACAGTTGGAAGGTTAAAACTGTAATAAATTGTTGTAGTTGTTAGTTGATATCCTTATTTTGAAGCAGTTTATATTTTCAAAATAAAAATAGTATTCTTACACTTTGTGCAGTTAAAAAAAAAAAAAATCACAATCGAAGATTATTTTAAAGAAAAAACATTTAAGGGGCGGCATTTCGAAAACTTGCGTCATACAGAGAAAATCTGCCGCGCGGCCCTGGTGTTAACATCAAGAGAGATTAACAAAGCAATAAAAATGAGAATTGTTAAATGTTATATTCAACACTACTGAATAGTGTGGATGCCTGGATAATGAACACGCAATTTGAATGTCGAATAGATGCACCGGAGAGGTGGATATACAGGAAAATATGTCGTATTTAATGAAAACATAAACAATCAAATACAGAGGTTCTAGAAAAAGTTGGAATGAAAAAAAAAAGAAGAAAAAAAAGCAAGAGGCAAGTTAAATGTTTCGGGCACGTTAAAAGACAACACTCTTATAAACACCATATTAGAGGCTAAGATTGAAGGCAAGCGAGCAAGAGGTAAACAACGGTACAACGGGCAAGACGTATCATAGGGAGATGGAGTATGTACAATCAAAGCGAGAGACAGACGGTGTTGAAGATCCATTGCACCCAAACTTCATTGTGTAGACAGAACCTAATTGCTTGCTTGCTTGCTTGATTGATTGATTGATTAGAGGGCGCGTTAGAGTAGACGATACGGAGCTACGCTGATAATGTCAGGACCAGTAGTGGGTCTACGTCCTGCGTTCGTCGTCTCACTAAGTGAAGGAAAGACTGAACCCCTATTCCCCCATGCGCTCCGACCTACACAATGTGATGGTCCTGTCACACGACAGATCTATAGCATGTCCTCTTTCTTTTGTATTATATGTGTGTTGGGCCTGGACACTCGCCTGACCATCCAGTAATTTTGGGTTGGACTCGCATCGGAACGAATTCTAATTAGTAAAAATGACAAGAGTTCTCAGGTGGACCCAGTCTAACATGATACAAGGAAATGTCTTGGGAAATGACAACGTGAGACTGACCTCCCCGACTGAGTGCCGTTTATTCTATAAAATATGGGTTAATCACCATATGCACAATACGCAGTAAGGCACGTGAAAGTGTCGTTTCCTGTACTCACTGCATATATGTATATTGATATAACAAGATGTCTCCGTGGTGGAGGAGTTATGGAAGCGGTTCCTGATCCCGCATATCTGCGTTCGAAACATATCTGCGCCTGATTTTGTAGCAGTCCGTGTTGCGCTGTTTTTTTTTTGTTTTTTTTTAACAAAATGGTATGGGTGCCGGTCGTTCAGAAAGCAATGGCAAACTACTGAACGTAAAACGTGCCCAGCAATCACAAACAAGCAAAAAATGCTGGGGTTGACTTGTGCGTCCGTAAAAGATATGCAACTAACTTTTTAACGAAACACAGTAGAGTTGCCTACCTTTGAGCACCTCGTTTATGTGGTACTTGTAAAAGTAAATCCTGTCCTGGTCGTCGAGGCCGCCTTCCGTCCGCCGTCCGTTCTCTGTGATAAATATCAACGGATTCTGGTACTGCTCCTTGGCCCAAACCAATACGTTGCGGATGCCCCAAGGATTCACTTTCAGCCAGTATGTCTTTGTGCTGTTGAAATAAGATTCACGACCATTGCAATATTGTGATTTTCGTTTTCAAGTAACAAGCAACATTCGTGAGTTATTTTATTTCAAACATTCGCCTGTTCAGGCTCTGCAGTCAGTCTCCAGCGTTTCTTCAATATACCTTCAGGGTTGTGTTGATCGTTTAAGCCTGGCAAGCAATGATTCTTCCAGCCAGTGTTGCCATTTTAGTACTTTTCGCGCTAAATTTAGTGTTTCTTCAAGTCAGTTAGCGCGAAAAAAATTTCCTTTTAGCGCGGCCGCGTAAATTTAGTGCTTCACAAAATTTGTTTGGTGCTTTTTGGTGCTTTTTTGGGGTGGGTAAAAATTACTTTAAAATTCATTTTGGGAACACTAAAAAGCCGAATTTGAACTGAAGCAAGGGAATAAAACAGTCTTAGTACGTTACCGCGCAATATTCAACTAATTTAACTCCCTTTAATACGATTTAGCTGAAAGCGAACGCCATCTTGCAGACAAGTCCAAACGTCAATACATTAGCTTGTAATCGAGTTCATAATTTTGTGGTGTCTACATTATCCTTTCATTTAAGCTTATTTGTGTTTCACCATGAGCAAGAAATATTGTCAACATTTCAGAGAACAGTGGCTCAGTGACACGAGATTTCAAAAATGGTTGTTAAAAGTAGAAGGGGATAATACTAAGTGTTTTTGCAAATATTGCAAATGTTCCATTGCAGCCAGGTTAAATGATATTGAGAGGCACAAGAATACAACGAAACATCAGAAAGCCGAACAACCATTCAGTACACAAAGGCAAACAACAATTGCATTTGACAAACTGAAAGATGATGTCAAAGAAACAGAAGGATGCATGAGTTTGTTCATAGCTGGCCATTGTTCGCTTCGCGTTGTTGACCATTTAAGTGAACTCTGCAAGGTACACTTTGGTGACAGCAAAGGTTGCAAGAACTTTAAGCTTAGGAGAACTAAGTGCAGAGCAGTTATTTCAAATGTACTTGCACCATATTTCACAACAGACTTGACAGCTGATATTGGCAAAAGTAAATACAGCTTATTGATTGATGAGAGCAATGACATTTCTGAAACTAAGCTACTTGGAGTAGCTATTAGGTACTATTCAGAGACAAGAAAGCAGTTTGTGGTTACTTACTTAGATTTAGTTGAACTGAGTGACTGCAACGCACAGGCAATATGCAATGCGTTAAAAGATTGTTTAAACAAGAATGGACTTGAGTTGCAAAGACTAGTTGCACTCGGCACTGACAATGCGTCTGTCATGACAGGTGTAAACAATGGAGTATATACAAAATTAAAATCCGAAGTTCCTCATCTGGTACTAATTAGGTGTGTATGTCATTCCCTTCAGCTGGCAGTGTCACAGGCTGCAGCTGCTTGTCTGCCCAGGAACATAGAGTTCATGATTAGAGAAACATATAACTGGTTTTCTCACTCAAGTCTTCGTCAAGCAAAGTACAGGGAGCTTTTTGCTTCAATAAATGATGGACAACATCCGCTAAAGATTGTTCAATTAAGCCAGACACGATGGATGTCCATTCTATCTGCCATTGTCAGAATATTGCAGCAGTGGGTCGAGCTCAGAACTCATTTTGATGTAGCAAGACTCAACGAGCGCTGTTATACAGCAGAACTTCTACATTCTATGTTTAGCGACATGAAAAACTATGTGTATCTCATATTTCTCAAGCATATTCTCGGAGAAGTTCAAAGTGTGAATAAGAAATTCGAAGCAGATATACAGGATCCAACAAAACTACTCAGCGATCTTGTCCAGCTCATTGATTCCATCAGTTCAAAGATTGCTATTCCTGGGGAAAAAATAACAGAAAGTGATGCTATTCAAGATTATTTAGATCCTAATCCCAATCTAGGTTATGAGTTTGAGAAAGAAATAGCAGACTACAAATTTCCCGATGAGAAAGAAATTCGTGGAAGGTGCATCCAGTTTTTAATAGAGCTATTGACACAGCTGCGTTTACGTACACCCGATAACGTTCGAGTGTTGCAGTCCATGTCATGTCTTAGTGGAAGTGAATGTCTACAGCCAATGAAGCCCTGTATATTGGATCTTGCTAAAATGTTTGTAGAAGATGCAGCTACTCTCACCCGCATCGATTTCCAGTGGAGAAAACTTCATCATATGCAGTGGACACAGACCTCTGACACACTTGGACTGTGGACAGAAATAGCCTCATACAGGGATGCCACCGGTGAAAATCCTTTCCAAGATCTTACAGATTTAGCTTTAACTGTGCTCATTTTACCTCATTCTAATGCGGACGTGGAGCGTATTTTCAGTCAGATGGGAGTTATAAAATCAAAATTGCGGAATAGACTTAGCATCAAGAGTTTGACAGCTGTTTTGACTATTAGATATGGAATGAAAAGATATGGCAAATGCTGTCATGATTATAAACTACCTAAGGATATTCTGCGAAAAATTGGATCACAGGAGGCATATACATGTTTCTTTCAATCATCCTCCTCATCCTCATCATCGCAGGAGCAAACACAACAGGAATTAGCTACAGGAACTGAAGAGGAGTTGTTTGACTGGGATTTGGCAGATCTGGAATAAACTTCATTCTAATATTCAGTGATAATAATAAATTATAATGTGCTACTTTATAACATTTTGAATGAATACCGCCACGGCTTGTTTTAGTGATTTCCCAAAAAAATAGTTTTGCTATTTGGTGCTTTTTTGGCTCGAAAGTAGTTCTAATTGGGATTTGGCGGATCTGCAATAAACTTCATTGTAATATGAATTGATAATAATAAATTATACTGTGCTACCTTGTTACATTTGTAATAAAAACAGTTGGTGCTTTATTTTTTTTTGGTGCTTCCTAAAAAAATGTGGTGCTTTTTAGTGCTTTTTTGGGTCGATTTTGGTGCTTTTTCATCAAAGGGAGATGGCAACACTGCTTCCAGCATCTTTCAGTTCTCGTGGATATTCTTATGTGTGTGTGTGTGTGTGTGTGTGTGTGTGTGCGTGCGCGCGCGCGCGCGTGCGCGTTCGCTCGCTTTGAACTCAAGTTTAGCACATACACGTGCTACAACTTCTAGTGCAGTGAACTGATATTTGCGTGTGGATTAGCTTTCCCTATTACCAGTGTCCCTCGCCATTAGGCGAACCCATTCCGACTTCAGACGTATTTGTAATTGACCTTCTCAAGTCAAGGACGAGAAGTCAATATTTCAGTCTAACTGTCCGATGTAGGGGTTGAACCCACTACCTCGACATCAGCATATCGGATGTTTAAGAATGAGCGCTCTTATCCATTCGTCATGCTGACCTCCATAATGTTTCCATAACTTAACTTTTAAAAACATAATATTGTTATTTCCTCCTATTATATTAAAGATCTGCCTAATCTACAAAGTAAAGAATAGTTATGTATCGAAAACACGCCAGTACAAGATCAAGATCAAATAAATGTATTCAATGGTTTTGTATAAAAATATGGTGTAATTTGGTTGGCAGGCTGAGTGACTTTGCAAGGGCTTAGGTTTGCCAGCCAAATGATTACTTTGCCATAACACTACAGACAGGTTGCCGACCCTTGTACTAGAGCAGTGGTTCTCAACCTTTTTTGGCCCATGCACTCCTTCACCATGTGTTCAGAGCGTCACCCCCCCCCCCTTCGTAATTCCTCCATATAAATCCCCCCCCCCCCCCCGCCCTACACAGTATAAGTAAAAATGGAAGCTAAATTTAATAACACATATTAGAACAAGTCTAGACGTCTACATAACATGTGATTTACGGGTCTACTTAGTTATACAACTAATTTCAGAAGGGCGGGAGAACAGAACCGTAAAGTATGGAGGGAAAAACAAAATCAAGTAACCGGTTCTTGTATTAACTTGATCTTGAAATAATTTTAATCCTCCCCCCCCCCCCGGAAACCCCAAAATCCCCCCTGGGGGGGGGGGGGAATTCCCCACCGGTTTAGAACCACTGTACTAGAGTATAGTTTGACAGCGGGATAATTGAATATTTTCCAGATTGCTTTACAGACTGAGAAGATGCTGCACTGGATGGCTGAATGATACGGAAAACAGCTGTAGATTTTACTAAGGACGTGAGAGTTGGAATTCCACCATAAGGAGCTAGAGCAGTCGTTGACAACTAAACTATGGAATTAGACTGGTACGCTGAGGCCTTAGCAAGGGCTTAGAAAGAAGTTGTAGATATTTACTGAGGTCATCAGAGACGGGCTGATTTTGAAGGTATATGATTGCACACGACGCCCGGCATGACACGTGACATATTTACATACTCTGGCCAGCAAGGATCAGATGACATCGCCACATCCTGATCCAGCTCGTAGCTCGGGGTGGAGTCTGGGTCTGGTCTGTGTCTCACCAGCCTCGACGTGTAGTAATTGACGCCCAGAAAGTCAGCGGTACCTGTAGCGTGATCAAATGCAAGTCAGCTCTGAATGTTGTAAGCTTATCTGAACGATGTGTGTCTGAATTGTGTAAGTGTATCTGAATGTTGTTAGCCTATTTATATGCTCTATGTCTGTTTCAATGTTTTAAGTTCAACTTAATGTTGTAAGGGTATCTATGTGATGTCAATGTATCCGTATGTTCTAAATGTATCTGCATGTTCTCAAAGTTGTAAGCATATCTTAATGCTGTAAGACTATTGAATGTTGTAAGTCAATATGAATGGTCAGTCTATCTGAAAATTATCAATCTTAATTGTGTTAAGACTCTCTGTATGTTCTATATATAGCTGTGTTTTGCAAGCATATCTCAAAGTTGTAAGTACCGGGTGATTTTAGTCTCACAACACTTTGTATGTAGAGCAAATGTGAAAAATGAAGTATAGGATGCCATCCAAATATATGCTCCACAGTCCACTGTGAATCAATGTGCAGCGAATGGCCGTCATCTGTTGGAGTAATTCTTTGCACTCCTAACAGAATCGTGTTATAACCGAAAGATATCTAAGACAGAATCTTGAAAATGTTGCAACAAGTAAACGTATAAGTGAGCACTGTGCACAGAATTCTTAAACAACGATTATATTTTCATCCATACAGGATTTCTGTTGTGTCGGAACTAAAAGAGTGTGATAACCAATCCAGAGTCAACTACTCCACGTGACTTCATGGATTTGTAGCTAAAGAATGCGAGTCATTTCTCGATGTAACAATCTTCTCTGATGAGGCATGGCATCGTCTATCTGGATACGTTAATAGTATTTGAATCATATTTAATCCCAATGCATGCCACGAAGCGCCTCTACTCGATAAGAAAACTGGGGTATGGTGAGCCATCAGTAGTAAACATTTGATTGGACCAATTTACTTCAACAACACTATACATGCCGATCGGAACCATACTGACATTCTGGACCCTTTTGTTAGAACAGCTGAATGAACGTGAAATTGAAGAAGGATGGTTCCAGCAAGATGGTGCAACTGCACACACAGCATGAGCATCACTGCGTTTTTTGGAAGACATTGTCGCAAATCGTATAATACCACGTGGAATGTGGCCTGCTCGCTCTCCAGATCTAACTCCATAAGATTATTATCTATGGGGTTTCTTGAAAGGAAGTGTTTATGAGCATAATGTACACACAATTGAGGACCCGAAAGTAGGAATCAGAATTACCATTCAAGAAATAACAACAGATACGTTGCAGAAAGCATTTGACGACATGAAGAGACGTCTTGAAGCCTGTGGTGGACATTTCCAACATCTGTTATAATGAATACTTCATTGGTATTTTCTATCTTCCCAAAAACAGCGCAAGACCATTGCAGTGACTATTGTAACTAATTTAATGCACTTTTAGCACACTGTTTAATGACATCGTGTACTTAATGTTTCAAATTTGTTCTACATACGTAGTGTAGTGAGACTTTACAACACTCGGCATTTCTAAATCTTAAGGCCGTGTAACTATCAAACGCAGATTTTCAATTGTTTACTATATTTAGTATTATTAAACATAGTTTATAATATTGTATTGACTCATTCAATACCAACCATATTACATTAACTCATCCAAATGATGTTGTAATAACTCATTAAAATTTGGACAATATTGTATTAGCTCACTCAAAATCAAACGCAGTGCTGACCTGATAAGGCGAACTCACCTTGGACCCCATACAGTTCTTCTTATCAGACATTCCTCTTAGACAAGAGACAAAGCAGAAAAATTTTTGGAGATAAAGAAATTGTTCTTCACAACAGAAATTCGCCACATCGGAGATCGCCTTAAGCGGCTTGCACCGTAACATGTAACTAACTCAGTCAATAGCAAACATAATTGTATTATTCACTGAATCAATACAATCAACTAATCATAAGTTAAGTCAAACACTCAAAGAAACAATATAGTTAGAGATACCGTTTCCAAGCCATTTGACATATTGTGGTTATAGTATTAAAATATCTTTGGAATCGTGTGTATAGTGGAAGAACAGATACATCAATAAGGCCTTGAGAGAAGAGTGCTGAAGGCAGTGACCAGAAAACACTTAGGAATCCAAGGAAAGGCCAAGTGGACAAATAATCAGACTGCTACTGGTACTTTTAGTATATGGACTGTTCGCTGGTTGTTGCAGATGAGCACGTATGAGAATATTCTGAGGGCTATGGTGTCGGACCTTGACTCAACACAGTTAGTTAGTTAAGTTAGCTAGTTAGTAATCAAGGCTGTACTTCGACGATAAAAAAAACAGCGCTCCAGGGCCTGATGACATAAGATACGACGAAATCAATAGGTGTACCGACAATGAGCTAGAGAAACTAGCAGACATGTACAACAAAGGTATAGAGAGTGCTAGCATCAAGGAGGAATGGTTACACAGCTATCTGGTTCCCTTGCCGAAGCCTGACAAAGACCACACAAAAATTCAGGGATATCGAATTATAACCATGCGGAATACAATAGGCAAGCTGCTGAAGAAGGTAATTGCCAGGAAAATATCAAGCCAGCTAGAGAGGCAAGGTGTTTTCCCACCTACCCTGGGTGGGTACCGTCCAAAAAGAGAAACCTGGACCAATGCAGCAGTCTTTGCCCATGATGTCTATGGAGGTTTCCACTCAGGCATTGAAACCTTTGCTGCAGCGATTGATCTTGAGGACGCATACAACAGAGTACCATTGGATTTTTTAATGCTTCAGCTTCTTGAACTAAAAGTAAGTCCATTCTTCCTTAGTTGGATCGCTGCAGCCATCTTCCAACGGAAAGTAGTTTTTAGATGTGGCAGTTGGACTTCGGAACCAACAACAATATATCCTGGCCTACCACAGGGATCACCATTATCTCCGGTACTGTTCAACGCCTACACAGTGAGAATCACCAGTGAGCAGATCACTGGACCTGGCAGGACATTGTCATATGCCGATGATGTTTTAGTGTATCGTCAGGGTAAGGATAGAGAGCAGTTGCTGTGGAACTACAAACCGAACTCAATCGCATAAGTACTTGGTGTGATGAAGCTGGGGCAATGGTCAACCCAACAAAGGAAGCAGTGACTTGGTTCTCGTTGAATAATCATATTGTCAACACTCCAACACCAACTGTAATGCTGTGTTCAGAGACGGTGGAAAGAACGCAGGCAATGAATTACCTGGGGATACGGTTTGATCGAAGCCTTGCTTATAATGAGCACATAGACCAGGTGATAACAAAGGCCAAGCGGGGTTTGGCTGCGATGCGGGTGATGGCGGCAGCAAACTGTGAGCAGCGCCATCTATGTCTTCTGTACGAGGGGCTGGTCATGTCTGTTTTGGAGTATGCAATGGCAATCCTGACTCTCAGCCGTAAGCAGATAGAAAGGATGGAAAGGATACAGAATGAAGCTATGCGCATTATTCTTGGATGTACAAGAGATACAGCATGCAGGGCGATGCGCTACCTTCTTGATTTTCCAACCATTGAAGAGAGAATACAAGTTTGCAGGGCACGCGCCTACCTCAGAGTTAACGCAAACACACAACATCCACTGCATAGTGAAATTATGAAGGTGAAGGGCAGCAGGTTAAAAAGAGGACGGTCGTGGATGGGTCAAGCCGAAGACATTCTTCAACAGGTGTGTTCACTTGAGGACTTAGAACCTGGCGAGGAGTGGGTGCAAGTGCCAACAGATTTCTGCACATCCTTTTCAGTTTGCATCCAACTAGATAGAAAATGCAGACAAGAAAATCCGGCTGCTGTGGAGGCTGAAGTACAAGCGTTGATTTTCGAGAATTCGCTAGACGGTGATGCGGTCATCTACACAGATGGGTCGGTCGTCCGACATGTGAGAAGCTCATGGGCCTTTACAGCTCGGGCCGGAGGGAGAATTGTGAAGGAGGACTCTGGTGCTTTCACTGAAACCACAAGTAGCCTGACTATGGAAGTCATGGCAGTAAGTAAAGCAATAACATGGCTCGAGACACAGACATTCACTAGGGCATGTTTCCTTAGCGACTCAATGAACATGATCAAGAGGATAGAGGAGGGGTCGATCCGAAGAGAATGGTTGCTGCCTCTGGAGCGGTCTCGGCTGACAAAGATTAGTTTCATCTTCGTGCCAGGGCATGCGGGAGTACAAGGAAATGAGCGGGCTGACAAGCTCGCAGGTGAGGCTACTGTGGAGGGCGGACGCGCCATGGACCAGGCTGACATTCTGAATGCTCTACGAGAAGTAAGACTCTTGCGTGAACCATGTTATGGCTGTGAATCTACAACCATGGCCAGACTGCGAGAACAGCAAATTAAAAGAGGGTTGGCCAAACAAGAACACTACGCAGAAAGACAAAGAAGATTGATAAACCAACACAGAACTGGCGTCGTTAGCCACTACATGCTGCGGGATTTGCTGAGGAGGGGATCCGAGCACTTATGGACTGAATGGTTCGATGTGAAATGAGGATGATCTGTCGACTACCTAACTAACTATCTAGTTAGTTAGTTAGATAGTTAGTTAGTTGCTTGGTTAGTTAGTTACTTAGTTAGTTAGTTAGTTAGTTCGTTAGTTAGTTAGTTAGTTAGTTAGTTAGTTAGTTAGTTAGTTAGTTAGTTAGTTAGTTAGTTAGTTAGTTAGTTAGTTAGTTAGTCGAAAAATCATCCTCATTGCACATCGAAACATTCAGTTCATAAGTGCTCGGATCCCATCCTCAGTAAATCCCGCATCGTGAAGCGGTTAACGACACCAGTTCTTTGAATTAATCTTCTTTGTCTTCCTGCGCAGTGTTATTGTTTGGCCACACCTCTTTTAACTTGCTGTTCTCTTACTCTGACCATGGATGCAGATTCACAGTCATCACTTAGTTCTCGCAAACGACTTACTTCTCGAAGAGCATTCAGCCTGGACCATGGCCCATAGCCCTCCAAAGTAGCCTTACTTGTAAGCCTGTCAACCGGCCCATTTCCTTGGACACCCGCATGCCCTGGCACGAAAATGAAGCTAATCTTTGCCAGCCGTGACCTCTCCAGATACAATAACCACTGTCTTCGGACCCACCCCATCTCTATCTTCATGAGCATACTCACTGAGTCACTAAGGAAACATGCCCGAAGGGAAGTTCGTGTTTCGAGCCATATAATTGCTTTATTTACTGCCAATACTTCCATTGTCAGACTACTTGTGGTAAGGCAAAAGCACCAGAATCTTCCTTTACAATTCGTCCTCCAGTTTGGGCCGCAAAGGCCAAAGATCTTCTAAACACAAATCAACTCCATATTTTGTAGAAACACAGATCTTCAACTGATGATATGGTTAAAATATAGTTAAAAACGCGGAGCGTGTAATCTTAATGATTATTAGGGATTGTAGGAATAGATAATATAAATAAATATGTGTGAAGTTAGCTATTATATAGCTTTATTTAGTGTTCCTAGAATCTTATGTAAACAAGTGATTAGAAAACACGAATATAAAAAAAAAATGAGCAATGACATTAGGTATTGTGACTTGTTTAAATTCCAGAGAGAAGGTTGGACTCAACAAGCACATCTATAAAACTGATTATCTGTTGGGGTTATTGCCTGACTTGGGTCTACACTCCTCTCTTCTGTCTTCCCTTCCATATATCTACTTCTGTCACTCTCTCTCTTATTCTCTCAACACATACTCCGACAACATTTCCTTTCAACATATAATAAAAGATTTATTAATAAAGAAAACTATGTCCGGTGTGTGTATGGATATTGTCTGAGTAGTTGCTATTGTATTCTATGGTTGTGGACAGAATGAACTCAGAATGTCTATCAGCTGTATCTTCTCGCCAGTCATTCTTCACGATTACAGGACATCACATCAAACAGGACAGAGCTCACCCGGGATGATCCGTAGGCTTGAATCTGATGGTAAATCCGTTAGTGAAATGAAAACAAACTGTTCACCATTTAGTCACCGTATTGCTATAAAAGTCCCGTAAGTTTATGAATGTGCCCAAATCGGTTTCATGATATTAAGAATCCATCATCAAAAAAGAAAACACCACATTGTCAATGTTCTTCCTATTGTCTATTATGATTATCACTATTGTCTTTGTCTATTCCTTCTACCCTATGTATGCAAGTCGTATGTAGGTTGAAGTCTCTGCTTGCCCCACCTTAACCTCTCTTTCTGTTTAGGAGCCCCAGTGGTATATGCGTGTTAGCATACAGTCTTCTGTATTTTACTTGATGTTAGTATTTGTTCATCTGAACAAACTGTTTAGGTTCTTTCTGGATCTAAGTATGTACTTTATTGGTTCACGTAGAGTAGTTTTTTCTTTCTTCTCTAATGTCCCTAGAAACTGGGAACCTGTGGATGAATATAACAAGTCGAGTGGTAAGCGTCCGCCCCTTACTCCTAACTTATGCAAGTGTCCTTCTCCAGCCATAATGACAAGGCTTTCGAAGTCACCATCCGCATAAGACATAAGAATTCACCTCAGTCTAAAACACCTACTAATAATAGGTAATGATAAAGGTAATACACGCTCATCTATATTCCTATTCTAAAAATATATTGTAATATACCTTATACACATCTATGTTCCTATATAGAATTAATGTAAATCCACGAATCGAAATTTATCCGCATCCAAGCACTTTATCCCATTATAAGGGAGGATATTTCTTTTCATTACAGGACACATAATTCTATCTTTCCGTCCAGTTGGGGAACACACACTAAACTGACACAAAGACGTGGCCACTCTCTTTAGATCATCTTTGTCCCATCGTCCTTGACATTGCTGGACAAAGCAAATTCAGACTTCATTATCCCTTGTCAGTGGAAAATTTCTGATCTAGGCTTTTCCGTATATCCCTACCTCCAGAACGCAATAGACTGATCCATGATGCTGTCTCTCTTTGTCGCTACCCAAATTTTCCACTCGACAGTTACCTGTCCGGTTAGTCGGCTATTCCTGTCTTGACCCACATACACATGCGCTGGTCAATCCGTGGTTTATATCCTTCTGTTTCATTAACCCTTCTTCTCCCTGGGTGTTCGCTGTATACAGTCGTCGATCTGGGAATCACTAACATGCAGCATTTCATGACATAGGCCCCCTCTTAAGAGATTAGACCGCGTCGAATCTTTCTCACTGTAGGTTTGATTCCCATGATCCACAATCCTAATCTTCTTCCTCCGGAGCTGGATGTCTGGATAAAAAATCTGCTCCTACATTCTCCTTTCCAAAATATTCCACTGTGAAGTCCCGTTGCAGCAACAACGTCCATCACATCCATCGTGCGTTGAGCTTCTGCGAAGTAGCTATTAACATCACGTGTTGATGATATGATTGGATCCTCACATGCTCACTTCATTATCCAGTAGGCGATCTAATTGACACCCTACTATACTACTAACGACTGAAACTAGTGTTGGCTCCTCGCTCCTGTACGTTCAGTCGACCTACTTTCGACTTGCGTCAGCGACGGCTCACAATACAAACGGATTGTCCCATCCTGATTGTAACACTGCTTCCATGTCCTCTTGGTTTTCCCCCGGTTTTTTCTCTGAGGATGTTCCGCCTCGTCCTCGTCGGACCGAGTCGTCTTTCCCAAACCTCCTGGGCCTTTGTTTCCAGGACCATCTTGGGCGATATTGTATCTGGTTAGCCAATCTTTGGTTGGAGTCCTGGGTAATTCTCGCTTTTCCCGACGTTACCCACCCTTCTGAACTTGGTTACCGGTGAAACTTTCACTCTTGTCCTTTCCCTGACTTGTGATTTCCCTCCTCCTGTCGTTTGGTAAATCTGACCTATCACGTACTGTCCCATAGGCCCTCCTATGTTGTACTGGCGATCTCTGGTCTTCGTCTGGACTGGTAACCTTTGTCCTAATGGCTGCCATCACCATAAAGTGCGAAGCTTTGCTCCCGGATCTCTCCCCATATTTCCTAATGAGATGTCTAGGGAGATTTTTCTTCTCTTCCCCGATCCGTATTTTGTAGATGTTCTTGGACACCACCTTTTCCACAGGATAAGGTCCTTTCCATCCTACTTGGAGTATATTGGTCTCTGCTGGACCCCACACTTCCACTTTGTCTTCCACTTTAAGAGCTTGTTTCCTCTTAATTCGCTTGTTGGGTGGTGCTTTCTGGCACTCCGAACAAGACTTCACCCACCGGCGTACATCTCCGGTCATTCCTGGCCAGCAATAATGGCCGGATATTTGCTGCAAGGTCTCTCTGACACCCATATGTCGATTCTCGTCTATGATGTGTCCACTCTGAAGAATGTGAGGACGGTGGGTCTCTGGAACCACCCACTGCTCATGCAGGTTATCTCCCCTCCCAGCTCTCCGATAGAGTAGTTGATTCTTCAGAAAGTACTGTCCCCGTTCTGGTGGCTCAGCACTTCTTTGCAGCTTCCTGTAGCAAGGATGCAACGTAGTATCCTTCCTCTGGGCAGTATGCAATTCTCCTATCCCTGAGTTGTCGCATATTGTCTCTGCCTCTTTTTCCTTCCCTTGAGATCCACTGACTACTGTTCCCTGTTGGGCTGGCTGTTTGGGCATCCCCAAAAAGACATATTTCGTGCCAATGATCATTGGAAATAAGGAGTCAGATAATACAGCAGCTGGAATAATGCCCGTGACGTACCTGGATTTAATCTCCACCTTGGCGATTGGCAGCGTCATGGTAACAGCACTCCTCATTGCCGGCTGTATCTCTATGGTCTCCCCTGTAAATTGGTCTGGGCTTACTAAGCTGGCGTCCACCCACCGCTTCCCCATCCAACCGGTATCGTAGAGACAAGCAACCTGCTGGCCATTGACTTCAATAAGTTCAACCACAGGTGGTCTCTCTTGGTCCTGAGTGTCTTTCATCTCCTTGACCGTTTCCTTGCCTTCCTCTTTTGATTCCTCGAGGTTGGTTATGCAATTGGCGTGTTTTGCCTTGCATCTGCAGTCCACAGTATTATGTGTTGTCGACTGGCAGTGAGTGCACTCTGTTCCCTTCCTAGGTTTCCGTGTGTCCTTTTTGTTCCTTTCTCCTTCGCCGACCTCAGCCTTGTCTGTGATCACCGATGTAGGAATCACTTTGCATGCTGCGAAGTAAGAACTTTTAGGTTTCGATCTGCAGTCTTTTGTGTTGTGGGAGGCCGCCCTACAAAATGAACACCACCTTTCAGACCACTGTCGTTTCGCTTGAGAATTCGAGGTGCTCTGGTTTCCTACCTTCACCTTCTCTGAACTCTCCTCTGTGTGCTTTATATAAGGTTCCCCTTTTTCTCCTTCCCAGTTTTTATGTTTCTTTTTCTCTGTTCTCTCCTGACCTTTGGTTTGTGTACTTAGTTCCTCAGTTTCACCATGTACTTCCACGAATCGTTCAGCCAGCTTATTCACCACATCAATCCGTTCCGCCCCTTGTTCTCCTAAGAAGGTTCTGAGAGGTTTCGACATTTGCTTTCGCATTTGGTCTACCACCATCATCTCTTCGAGACTCTCATAATCCCTCTGGAATTCTGCCAAGTCCATCCATTTCTGTAGATAGGATTTCAGCCTCAGACTGTAGGCGGCGAATAGTTCTCCCGGCTCTCGTCTAGACGATCTAAACTTCTTCCTATACGTTTGTGCGGTGATGTCATAATGCTTCATCAAAGCTGCTTTTAATTCCTGGTAATTATTTTCCTGTCCTGGTGGTAAGCGTGTGTACACGTCAAATCCCGAACCGATTAAACCCTGGGATAGTTTAAGAGCCCATCTGCTCCGATCCAGCCCCATAGCGACTGACATTGCTTCGAAACGAGATGCGTACTGGTCAAAGCGTTCCTTAGACTGATCGTAGACAGCTAAGGGAAACTTCATGGCATGGTAACCATGTCCACTCATATGGGTTGCACCAGGTGAAGAAGAATTTCCTTCTACTCCGTCTATTTCTCCCTTAGTTTGTGTCTTGAGTTCTAGCTCTTTCATGCGGTATTCATGTTCTCTGATCTTTGTGGCTTCTTCTGCATCCAACCTCTTTTTGGTCTGCTCCGCTTCAGCATCTAACCGCTTGTTGATTTGTTCCATTTCCATGCGTTTCAATTCCAACTCAGTCTTTCGATCTTCTCGTTCCGCCTGACGAATCTCTCGCTCTCTTTCTTGGATGTAATCAGTTAAGTCTGAACCAGCCAACCCAATTTCCTCTCCGTTTGCCCTAAGTTCTGCTGTAGTTAGTTTGGGAGTGGCCATAGTTACAGCAGATAAGTCAGCACGTTGATCAAAGACACCTCAAAGCAGTAAAGAATACTCACTATAAACCGATAATCTACCTAGAACCTATATCATTTATCTATATCTATCTAATATTATAAATCTACACCACCCCACAGTACATCACAACCACTCTCTCATCCATAAGAGGAGATATAGGATAAAGACTTATGTAGACGTGTGACCGTGTGACTAGGTATGTAATGTCTTACCACCTATCCACATTCACTCTGTCTGGAACTTTCTCACTGTAAAGTCACCAGCCTTAATGAAATGTTTCTACCATAAATGTAATGGCACCATATATCCAATGGACGTCCTTCCATTAAAAGTCATCAATATATACTTATATTCCTTCCAATCAGTATGTCCCAACATGTAGGTACTCCGCTATGCCTGTGCCAATATGCAAGTACCTCTCTCTATGCATATGCCTCTTTATGCTTTTAGGTCATATGAGTATTATGTATGTACGTATCCCGCTGCTCCCACCATTTATGTGACTTGTTTAAATTCCAGAGAGAAGGTTGGACTCAACAAGCACATCTATAAAACTGATTATCTGTTGGGGTTATTGCCTGACTTGGGTCTACACTCCTCTCTTCTGTCTTCCCTTCCATATATCTACTTCTGTCACTCTCTCTCTCTTATTCTCTCAACACATACTCCGACAACATTTCCTTTCAACATATAATAAAAGATTTATTAATAAAGAAAACTATGTCCGGTGTGTGTATGGATATTGTCTGAGTAGTTGCTATTGTATTCTATGGTTGTGGACAGAATGAACTCAGAATGTCTATCAGCTGTATCTTCTCGCCAGTCATTCTTCACGATTACAGGACATCACATCAAACAGGACAGAGCTCACCCGGGATGATCCGTAGGCTTGAATCTGATGGTAAATCCGTTAGTGAAATGAAAACAAACTGTTCACCATTTAGTCACCGTATTGCTATAAAAGTCCCGTAAGTTTATGAATGTGCCCAAATCGGTTTCATGATATTAAGAATCCATCATCAAAAAAGAAAACACCACATTGTCAATGTTCTTCCTATTGTCTATTATGATTATCACTATTGTCTTTGTCTATTCCTTCTACCCTATGTATGCAAGTCGTATGTAGGTTGAAGTCTCTGCTTGCCCCACCTTAACCTCTCTTTCTGTTTAGGAGCCCCAGTGGTATATGCGTGTTAGCATACATTCTTCTGTATTTTACTTGATGTTAGTATTTGTTCATCTGAACAAACTGTTTAGGTTCTTTCTGGATCTAAGTATGTACTTTATTGGTTCACGTAGAGTAGTTTTTTTCTTTCTTCTCTAATGTCCCTAGAAACTGGGAACCTGTGGATGAATATAACAAGTCGAGTGGTAAGCGTCCGCCCCTTACTCCTAACTTATGCAAGTGTCCTTCTCCAGCCATAATGACAAGGCTTTCGAAGTCACCATCCGCATAAGACATAAGAATTCACCTCAGTCTAAAACACCTACTAATAATAGGTAATGATAAAGGTAATACACGCTCATCTATATTCCTATTCTAAAAATATATTGTAATATACCTTATACACATCTATGTTCCTATATAGAATTAATGTAAATCCACGAATCGAAATTTATCCGCATCCAAGCACTTTATCCCATTATAAGGGAGGATATTTCTTTTCATTACAGGACACATAATTCTATCTTTCCGTCCAGTTGGGGAACACACACTAAACTGACACAAAGACGTGGCCACTCTCTTTAGATCATCTTTGTCCCATCGTCCTTGACATTGCTGGACAAAGCAAATTCAGACTTCATTATCCCTTGTCAGTGGAAAATTTCTGATCTAGGCTTTTCCGTATATCCCTACCTCCAGAACGCAATAGACTGATCCATGATGCTGTCTCTCTTTGTCGCTACCCAAATTTTCCACTCGACAGTTACCTGTCCGGTTAGTCGGCTATTCCTGTCTTGACCCACATACACATGCGCTGGTCAATCCGTGGTTTATATCCTTCTGTTTCATTAACCCTTCTTCTCCCTGGGTGTTCGCTGTATACAGTCGTCGATCTGGGAATCACTAACATGCAGCATTTCATGACAGGTATTGAGATAACAAATTCCTGGATGTGTTTCTGATGCTGTAGTCGACTAGCCGGTGTGATCAGTGGTTTTGTAGTGTCGCCTGAGATGCATGTCCCAAGCCAGCAGAAATGTCGTGTTTGGGATATACTATGGATAATATTATAAATTAATAAATAGACTTACAATCTGAAACCATGGCAGGTCACATGGGTGATACTGGTCATGTTGGCACAGGGTGAAATGTTTTGCAGTGTTGATTTAAGAGAATAGTGAATAGTTTTAAATAGTTGTGAGTGAATTAAGATCATACATATGTATGCATCTTTATATTATTTGCATTAAACAAGAAGGTATTTGCATGATGCGTCTGTGACAAAACTGTGTTAGTGACTAAGTAACCAAGTGGTTAAGCCACTAATGTGAAATGTGACAGAAGAGCAAGAACTGTACTTTCCTATGGTACTTAGAAGTGTGTGCCCAGATAAATAGGACCGCCGAATGAATCACTACAATGCACTAAAATACTAAAACAAACATGTGGGTTCATATGGCAGAGTTTCCCAAGGATAGTCACACGGTTAAAGAATTTATTTAGAAATAGTTGAAGTTTGGCAAAACAGCAATAACAAGGATACAGTGGTATTTGTACTAGAATTTGTGCCAAATTGTCGGTGGTATTATTGTAAAAGGTATTATTATAAATACAGCAGGATGCTGGCCAAATAATGGAAAGCATGTGTTGGAATGCCACATGCCACCTAAAGTGAAGATGATCATGTGTATCGGGTATACCACATGAGGCAAAATGAGGGGATATGTATATCTTAGTTTCACGGGAGGCATGTAGAGGAGAGATAACTGGACATCTGCTGTCCGGCCTCAAAGGATAGTGCACTTAATTGGGGTAGGCCAAGTGTTCAACCCTGGTTGAAATCAGCTTCTGGTAATTAATACAGGATACGGTGTCCTAGTGTGTGTGTTACATTTGGGCTTGTTGATGTGCAGCAGCCTTTATGGACAATAGGCATTTCGGAAGTAAATAGTTTGCCATAGATCACATGGATTTTCAGAGACGTTATCGTCTGTTAGAAGTACACAAGGTTACTGAATATGCACCCTTCTGATTCTCAGGGGTTTAAAGGTGAGAAAGATCAACCTGAACTACGTGAAGTAGCAGTATAAAATAAATTGTATATCCCTAAATGTGACCCATTTAGACAGTAAGCGATATATCGCCACACTTGGGGCATCGTGTTATTTGTTTTTATTTCACAGTATCCTAGGCAATTATAGTGCTCAGTGAATAGCATTATATACATTATAATACTTGATCATTTAAATGTGCATAGTGTTTGGCCTATACCCACTTATTTGTTTGTCACTGAATCAGTCAAACAGCATCGTGTGTCGGAAATGGATTTCCTTTGGCCATATTAAACGTCGCAGTGGTTTGGAAATACACGAATGCTGGGAGATGTGGTTTCTGGAAGAATAGGCATTGGTCGACAAACTATTGACGAAACTGGACATATGACATAGCAACATGTACTAGAGCAGTGGTTCTCAACCGGTGGGGAATCCCCCCCCCCCCCAGGGGGGAATTTTAGGGTTTCCAGGGGGGGGGGGGGGGGGAAATGAAGACCATTTCAAGATCGCGTTAATACAAGAACCGATTACTTTATATTGTTTTTCCCTTCATACTTTACAGTTATGTACGTCTCATCCTTCTAAAATTCATTTTATAAAGTAAGTAGACCCACACATGTTTTATGTGGATCTCTAGACTTATTTTAGTATATGCTATTAAATTTACCTTCCATTTTTACGTATACTGTCTAGGGGTGGGGGGATTTTTAGATAGGAAATATGAAAGGGGGAAATGATGTTCCGAAAATACGGTGAAGGGGGGCACGGGCCAAATTTTTGATAGGAAGGGTGGGAATGACGTTCTGAAAATATGGTGTAGGGGGGCACGGGCCAAAAAAGGTTGAGAACCACCGCACTAGACAGTAGAACTGCAAAGAAATTGAGATTCTTTTCAGCGAGCTTTGATGAGAGCGGCGTTCTGTAAAGGCCGTGCTAGACGATGAGGATAAATATTTACCCAGCACAGCAATTTCAGTCTTCCATCATCAGCGAAAACAATATTAAAAAGAGCAACAGAAATATTGGGGGAAAAAACGTTCCTATTTACCCTTGTTAAGCATTTTCTCCATGTCTGTAAACTCCGGTAGTCTGCTGGTCGCAAAGCCTTGCCGTTTGCTCTTTTCCCCGATCAACTGTTTCATCACTTGTGGGTAGTCGCCACTTTCAGAAAATATGGGGTTGGCAAACCTGGAGGGGGAAACGATTGGTGAAAACACGTTTCTTATTTGACAAGCAATTACAAGATTCAGCGACAAACAAAAAGTAGGTTTGGACCAAACATAAATGGATGGCGGAAAATGGGAAGTAGGGCTGTGTCACAGTTATGGCTTAGAAATTATTAAAATGGTAGCAACCATGTTGTATTATATATCAAATTAAAGGGGGTGCGTAAGTAAAACCACTTATATAAGCCCATTGCAGTTACGGGAAGTAGCTTAAGACGATTAATTATCCCATGACCCTGAATCATGTTATATCCAACGGTGTATACACAATTTGGTGATAATAATAATAATAATAGTAGAAGTAGTAGTAGTAGTAGTAGTAGTAGTAGTAGTAGTAGTAGTAGTAGTAGTAGTAGTAGTAGTAGTAGTAGTAGTAGTAGTAGTAGTAGTAGTAGTAGTAGTAGTAGTAGTAGTAGTAGGCCTCTTTCAGTCCTGAAGGACTATAGAGTTGTGCCGCTGGGGAGGTACCTGACAGCACCGCTGGTGATTGTATAGTCTGATGCGAGAGTGACAATCTCTGTCACAGTTTCCGCATATGTAAGACGAGGCAGGTCCCTCAGTAAGTGACAGCGTTTTGAGCCTGTGCGCCTATCCACAGTTTGTTGGATTAGATTGCGCTCAAAAAGCACCAGTCCGTTTTGTACATCTCTTCTCCAGGAACAACTGTCTGTTGCAACTCTTTCCCACATGTCTGGGTCTATGCCAAGGGTTGTCATATCTTGTTTACACACATCCCTATATCACAATTGGGGTTTCCGGTTGGCCTCTTTTTTCCTGTT